>PVJH01014772.1:0-55804 GCA_004026705.1 Nesogale talazaci | reverse complement strand
CCCCCCCACCCCTGCCCCCACGGCTAACAGTTCTTGTTTTTGTTTTGTTTTTTTTGCTGTCCATTTTAGACTTCCCATTTGTTAAAGTCTCCCAACTCATAGCTGCAGCCACCAAACGATGCCTCGGAGGTGTGCACCACCATTACCTCCGGATCCCTGATGGCAAGGTGGAGGGGTTAATGGAGCCCCGTGCCACACTCTCCATTAAAAGGCATCAGGTGCCCAAAGGGAATGATGGATCTCCAGAGTGGCAGAGACCTCTCCCCTTAGCGGTAGCCGGTGCGTGTCTGTTGATCTCTCTTTGTGGAACAGGGTGTCCCCTGGGCACCACAGTTGATGCCACAGTTGATTCATCGCGCCCCCAGAGGGGGCAGAGTAGAACAGCCCCTGTGGGTTTAGGAGGCTGTAAGTCTTGCAAAGACAGAAAGCCTCTTCTTTCTCCCTCTGAGGGCCTGGTGGGTTCGAACTGCAGAGCTTGTGGACAGCAGCTCAGCACGTAGCCTTCTATGCCACGCAGGCTCCTAAATTGGGGAAGACATCATGCTCTTTGGTTCATCCAAAACACCAGTGATGGGGAGGCCCCAGACATTCCATGTCTGTAGTAAGATCGAGGCGGCTCACTGGCAAGACCTCTCGCCGCCTTGGATCCCAACTCAGAGTGAGCCCATGGCCACCCTCTAGGACACAGCAGGACTCTACTGTGGGTTTCCAAGACTTTTAACTCTTCACAGGAGTCGAAAACCACATCTTCTCCTCTGGGGCTTCTGGTTATTTTAAACTGCTGATCTTGCAGTTAGCATGAAGTGACCAGGCGTCCTGCTTTTTAACAAGTTAGCAATGTCCCGCGGTGTTTTAAAATTAAAATAAATATATTACAATAGTATTTTTGCGTTCTATGAAAAATTTTGTTGCTCCAGATAGACCAAATTTTTCATCAAGAAACATCTCCACCCCGCCCTCGGTCAATGGAGTCCCGCTTAAAATCTGGTCCCTCTAAGTTAGCAGCCCAATTCGTAACCCACTAGGCTCCAGGGACCCTCCAGCAATCACAGTGGTTTTTAAAAGTGTCTTGTGTGACTGAAGGAGTGGAACACGCTGCTTACTCTCCTAAAAGGACAGAGACTGGATGAAAAAGCGTAGTTCTTGGAAACAGATCCGTTTTGACTTCACCATGAGGACTCTACCACTTACTAATGCAAGCCACATTTTCCTGTCTATAAAAAAAAACCCAAACACCTCTAAACTCACTACCATCACGTTAAGTCCGACTCCTGGGGACTCCGGGAAAGAGAAGAGTTACCCCTCTCAGCTCCCGAGACTGTAATTGTAGACACGAGTAGAAAACCCCAGCTTTCCAGCATGGAACAGCTGGTGGTTTCAAACCATGAATCTGACGGATAGCAGTCCAACTCATACCCACTGTGCCAGTAGGGGCACGTTATTTAAGGTTCTGGTAAATATGAAAGGGAGTTCTTCATGTCAAGCTCATAACCGTTTGTTGAGTTGAGTTGGCTCCCCCTTGATGCATAACACAGTAAAAACGTTACCCTGTCTGGTGCCATCTTCATCATCTTTGATGATTTCATCTATTGTTATGTCACCATTATTGTGACAGACCCCCTCCCTGAGGGCTGCCTTCCTGTTTGCTGACTTTCTATCTTACACAAAAAAAAAATCCATGACCTTTTTCTAGCAATTGGTCTGTCCTCATAGTGAGTCTAAAGGTGTAAGATGAATTCTCACCCTCTTTCCTTTTAAGGAGCATTCTGGTGGTATCTCTTCTGACAGTATTTTCTATCACTTCTGGAAATTTAGGGTATATTTGATATCCTCTGCCAATATCATAACTCAATTGCATGAATGTTTCTTCTGCCCACTACCCTATTTTTCATCTTTAATAGGTGTAAGAGGTCATTGAAAAGATCTTGACCTCTCCCTGGAGGACTATGGATCAGTGAAGGATGCGGTGTCTTGTAGGGGGGCCGGGCCATATGGTCCTCTCTGTGGATTGGCTACTCTGAGCAGGGATATCCTCTTCAAGAGTTGGTGGGTCATGATGTGCTCCACTCTCTCTTCCTCCCCCTTCATTTGTTCCCAGTGCTCTCAGAAGACATGTCCCTCTCCCTGAGCTATAGCTTCAGTGCTGTCCTCTGAAGTCAATTCTTCTGGGGGAGGGGACGGCTCTCCACATGTGGGAATTGCCCATGTAGCTGTCCCACAGTTGGGAATTGCACCTGAACTGACCCCACCACAGTGAGGCAAAACACTAAAGGAGTGCAACAGAACGGCAAGAGCAAGAGCAAGGAAGCAGAGCAAGGAAGTCAGAGGGAATACCAAAAATAGACTTTGGGGCTAGGGCATGGCACTCCATCAGACTTGACCAGAAAGCACTTTTAAAGGTCAACAAACAGCTCTTGAACTATTTACATGCTTTGCTTTCTTTCTTTTGTCATTGTTTTTGTTGCTATGTTTTCTTTTGTAGCTTTGTTTTACTCTGTCTTATTTTTGTGCATATTGTTATTTCTGCAGGTCTATCTATACAAGATAGATGGGATAAAAATGGAAGTCACGCTTGGTGGGAGAAGGGGTACGGGAGAGGGGAAGGTGGGGGAAAGGAAGTGGTATTAACACACCCAGGAACAATAAATGCTCCACAACTGGTGGTGAGGAGGGTATAGGAGGCCTGGTAGGGTTTGATCAAGGGCAATGTAACCTAGGAGAATTACTGAAACTCAAAAGAAGGTTGAGCATGATAATGGGACAAGAGGAAAGTACAAAGGACATAGAGCAAACAACTAGGAGACAAAGTGCATTTATAGAGGTCTAAATACAGGTATGTACATAAATAAATATGTTTTATATGATGAGGGGGAAATAGATCTATGTGCATATATTTATAGGTTTAGTATTAAGGTAGCCTCTACTCAAGTACTCCCTCAATGCAAGAACACTTTGTTGTATTAAACTAGCATTCCATGATGCTCACCTTCCCCACATGATCACTGAAGAAAAGTGGTGCATAAGCAAATGTGGTGAAGAAAGTTGACGGTGCCAGCTATCCAAAGATATAGCATCTGGGGATCTTAAAGCCTTGAAGATAAACAAGAGGTCATCTAGCTGAGAAGCAACAAAGTTCACATGGAAGAAGCACACCAGCCTGTGTGATTATGAGATGTCAAAGGGATCAGGTCTCAGGCATCAAAGTACAAAAAAAAAAAATCCTATCATTGTGAATGAGGGGGAGTGCAGAGTGGGGACCCAAAGTCCATCTGTAGGCAACTGAACATCGCCTTAGAGAAGGGTCTCGGGGAGGAGACCCAGTGTGCAGTGTAGCAATGAGGAAACATACAAATTTCCTCTAGCTCTTCAGTGCTTCCTTCCTCCCACTATCATGATCCCAAGTCTACCCTACAAATCTGGCTAGACCAGCGGATGTACACTGCTACAGACTAGGAACTGTGGGGATGCCAGGAGGGTGGAGGGAAGGGGCGGGATAAAAGGGGAACCAATTACAAGGAATTACAATTACCATACATATAGCCCCCTCTCTGGGGGCGGGGGTGGACAACAGAAAAGTGGGTTAAGGGAGATGTCAGACAGTGTAAGACATGACAAAATAATAATAACCTATAAATTATGCAGGTTCACAAGGGAGAGGGGGGCTGGGAGGGAGGGAAAAATGAGGAACTGATACCAAGGGCTCAAGTAGAGGGCAAATGTTTTGAGAATGGTGATGGCAACCGACGTACAAATGTGCATGACACAATGGAGGGCTGTATGGATTGTGAAAAGAGTTACTTGAAGCCTCAATAAAATGATTTTTAAAAAAGAAACAGCTGATTGATTGCTTAGTAGCTGAGCACTCTACCAAGCTCCTTGGCACCTAGTAGTTCTTCAAAGAAAAGGGTTTATAATTGGTATGCTGTTGCATATTACACTGTTCCCTTTCTTCATTCAACTCCACTGTGATTTGATCACAAAATAGCTGAGGCTTTGAGTCTACTAGAAGTAGGCTTAAATGCTACAGATCAATTCCAGACATTATCTGGTTTCCTGCGGGGAATCTCTGGGTTAGAAAGACTGATGACTGAGTCAAAATTCTCCTGTTTTAACAGGACAGAGGAAACCTGGCTGGAACATAAGCTGGTATTTGCTAGGAAGAGCTGAATACGTGCTTGGAGGGATCCTGAAGCAGAGTACCCGATACTCCCAACACAGTCCCTTTAAGTTGATTCCAATTCATAGCAACCTATAGGCAGTAGGACACAGTAGAACTGTCTCTGGGTTTCCAAGGTGTAATTCTTTACGGAAGTTGAAAGCCTGTTCTTTCACCTATAGAACAGCTGTTGATCTCAAACTGCTGACCTTGTGGCTAGTAGCCCAACATATAACCACTATGCCAAAACGCCACAGCAGAGAGTTTTGAGTATCCCCTACCCCAGAGCTGGGACCGCTCCCAATTCACTTGCAGGCTCAGCCCTGGCCAAGACTCTAGGCCCATTGCTGCTATGGTGAGCATTAGACCAGCATCACTTTATCCTTAAAGGAACATCTTCCCGGAGAGCTTGATCCTATGGTTAAGTATGAAGCCTGGAGTCAGACTACTTATTTAGTAGAATCCAAACTCTGTATTTCTGGGTTTCCTTGAGCAAGTTGCTGTCTAAGCCTCAGTTCCCTCCTCTGAAAAATGGACCTGATTTAACAGTGCCCAACTCATTGGTTTGCTGTGAGAATCAGTTGAGTTAAAGGTCATAGTGTATGTATTGGTATCTGGTATGTAGTCAGAGCTATGAACTGGGTGTTATCATTGCTGCTGCTGCTGCTGCTGTTATAGTCATTAAGTGCTCTCATTAAATACACTCCAGACCTGGCTTCCTAACCTGAGGCCTTGTCTTGATGACTAATCATTTTGTGAACTTACTTATGTCTCCCCCACAATAGTTATGTCGAAGTCCTAAACCCTCGTACCTTGTTTGGAAGTAGGGTCATAGCTGATGCAATCAAACAATATGAGGTCGTACCAGAGCAGGGTACAGCTAAGCCTGACCTTCCCTCTCTCCACAAGAGAACAGACAACACCAGACACACAGAGGAGGGATGCCATGTGACATGCGAGCAACAGGCCAAGGGGCACCTGGAGCTACAGAGGCTGGGCGACAGAGCAGATTCTCTCTCAAAGCCTCAGAAGCAATCGGTACACAAGGGAAAAACGAAGGCCAGCTCTCAGCCACTAGAGCTGTGAGGCAACGCATGCCTGCTTTCTAAAACTTCCCATTGTGATATTCTGCTATGGCAGCCCTACAAAACTAATAAACTAGTTGCTCTAGAACTTGGACACCTTACCCCCTTCGTCGGCCAACTGTCTCCCTGAAGGTTTCCTGGTTGCCAGGATGTCTGAGTGCTTTGCATTCTCTACTCCTGGGTTCCACGTTCTTCTGCTGTCATTGACTTACTTGGTGTCACACTTCCAATGATGGCTAGTGGCTGGGCAGTCGTCTGGTGCCTCCCAGATTTCCTTCCCTGAAAAGGGTGTCTAGACCCCTATGCGCAGGCTGAGTCCCCTCCTACTGGCTCAAATGCTTGGTCGTTACGGACCCACATCCAAGTGTGGCACTAGATGTTTCCGCACCCCACTAATATAGGTTGTTATGGGCCACAAAGTTACTAAAATATTACATATTTTTGGTGAGTGGGTGGCCACTTAACAATGTTGGTTTAATATCAGAAGCGGTCAGTTTCTGATACACACATCAAGGGTTCAATAGGCAGTTGTGCAGCGATAATTATTATTTATTATAATAACGATATAGAGATCATGAGAGAGAGAGGAACAATAAGATTCAGACATGTATCATTTCATTACACGCTCGTCTCTGCCCTGCTTGATGGTCCACATGGAGAGAGAGAGTGGGAGAAGGGATTACATGATAAGGGAGAGTGTCCCATGTTGAGGGGCAGGAGAGAGAGCGGGAAATTTAGTTTTCCCAGTATAAATAATCTTCTCCGTCTGAGCCCCGGTGGCGTAGTGGTTGTGCTCAGGACTGCAGCCCACTGGGACGGAGGTTCAATTCCAGCAGTGGGGCTGGACCTCCTACTCCCACTGCTGGAGA
This sequence comes from Nesogale talazaci, assembly GCA_004026705.1. Classification (NCBI taxonomy): domain Eukaryota; kingdom Metazoa; phylum Chordata; class Mammalia; order Afrosoricida; family Tenrecidae; genus Nesogale; species Nesogale talazaci. Next base: position 49,694 of record PVJH01014772.1, on the reverse strand, counting down.
GCAGTGATACCCCCAAAAAAGTTTTTTTAAAAATAAAATAAATAATCTTCTTGGGGACATCTGAGCTCTCGCCATTACTCGTCAGTGAAACGTCACAGGAGAGGGCTGTCTTAAGGGCTGTATGGTGATAAGGGCAGTGGTCTTAGGGATGCCTACATGACTAAGAGAAGAGGGAAGTGATAAGTCCAGAACCCTGGGGTTAGATAAACAGGTCTGCCAGGTTAGGAGTCATTGACAATTGCCCTTGAATCCTGTCCACAGGCTTCAAGGGAAGTGAACCATCATCCTAAAGGCAGGGGAGTTAGTTCTGTTGTGAGAGAACACAAAGGCCTCAGATAACTGGGAACCACAGGGAGAACAGCTAAAGTAACTTCCATATCAAATGCTGGTAAACAGTTTGCTTAATATTTTGGAGTATAATAATTGTGGATAAGTTCTGTCTTCATCCCACAGCTTAATCATGAAAAACCCCATCACTCACCTCATAAAGTGTTGCATTTGACTTTACCTTAATCATGCTGCATTAAATCAGCTAGAAATGTTGGTGTTTGAAAACCTTTGTGAGTTTCTTTCACTTTGCTAATAACCTTCTCACACTTCTGCAATATGTAGCTTTTATTTAATTACTTGGATGAATTTTTAGCTTAGTTTTTATTGTTGGTAACTTTTTATTATCAATTGGACTATGGTTTTTATTTGTTTGTTTGTTTGTTTGTTTTGGGGGGCCTCACTGCCCACTGGTGGTGGGAATAGGAGGCCCAGCCTTTGCTCCTGTAGAGCTAGAATTGAACCTCGATCCCAGTGGGCTGCAGTCCCATGCACAACCACTACGCCACCGGGGCTCAGTCCTGGACTATGGTTTACAGAGTAGATAATCAGTTTTACAGTCAACAATTCATACATATTTTGTTTCAACTGACCTATTGCAAACCCTAAAATCAGGAGTTGTTCCTCAAACTATGGCCTGCAGGCCGCATGTGGCCCACTGAGGACATTTATCCAGCCGCTGGGTGTTTTTGCCGCCACTGCCTGTCCTGCTCAGCAGCCGACTCATCCTGGGCCCGCAGTGAATTTGTTCATAGTTTGTTTTTATTTTTTAACTATAGTCCAGCCCTCCAACAGTATGAGGGACAGTGAACTGGCCCCCTATTTAAAAAGTTTGAGGGCCCCTGCCTTAAATAGACCATCCTTTATCCCATTCCCTCCATTTATTTCCTATTCCCTCCCATTTCTTTCCTTACTCCCAGATACTGGGAGTATCTTTTGATTTTAAGTGGTTGATCATTTTAGCACACTCCAAGACCAGAAGAGTGATTAAAGGCCATAAGCTTCCATAGTCTTGAGGGTCCCACCAGTCTTTATCTGACCAATATGCCTGGTATCTTCTAAAATTTTGAGTTCTGTTCTACTTTTTTTCCCCCTACTCTCCAGGACCTTCTAACATAATCCTTTTCAGAGCAGTTGGTAGTGGTAGTTGGATACCATCTAATTCTTTGGGTTTTAAGCTTAAGGAGACTGAGATTTTGTAGTTAATTGGTTCCTTGACTGATAATTTTCTTATGCCTTTGATTGTCATCACTCTTCTTTTCTCTGGATGCAAAGAGAAATAGCTGCACCAGATGCCACTCATGAGCTTTGAAAAACCCTCTCATTACTCACTAAAGCAAGATGTCAAATATTGTCTTTGTGAGCTATGTATGGCATGCCCATTGAACTCGGTATGCCCTTAGACTATGGCCCAGCGACTCAGTCCCTTGACTTGTTTGGTTATGTCTAAGAAGTCTTCATAACTTTGTAAATGAGGCACTAATCTTCTGCTATCAATAAAGGAAGAGGTTAAATAACTTGACCAAGACCACAACTATTGTTGAGCTGAGGTGGGAACATAGGTTGCAATCTAGATCCTTCTCACTAAGATTTAAGAAACAATACTTTGCTCTGCTCTTCCCTTTTCTATTTGGTTTTAATTCCTACAGCATGACAGTGTCCAACTGAGCGTGTTCCATCCAAGAGTATTGACTGGCATGTGCTTGTGAAAACTACACACAGCAAACTACCCTTACTGTTTGTCATAGAGTTTGAAGTTCCATCAGCTAATTGTCAACCTGGCCCATTATCAGAGACAGAAATAGGGTTGGGACCTACCTTAGGCAATGTATTACCTTTGCATGTGGTAGACCCTGACAGTTGGCCTTTGGTGATTTAAAATATGCTAATAGAGCCCTGATGGTAAGGTGGCCTAAGCATAGTACTGCTAATCACAAGGTTGGTGGTTTAAATCCAGCAGCAGCTCTGTGGGAGAAAGATGAGGCTGTCTGCTCCCATAAAAAAGTAGTCTTAGAAATGCTATAAAGGGGCACTATGAGTCAGAATCAACTTGATGGCAGTAGGTTTCTGTTTGATGATGTTTTTAATAGTTGGATGAAAAGAAGAATGGAAGAAAGACCTTGGTAAAAAAAAAAAAACAAATAAACAAAAAAACTTTAAAGATAAAGCCAGGAAATTAGTAGCAAAAGCTTTCTCTCCAGATTCAAAGAAACTGGCTTTAAGAAGTTGAGCCTCAACCCTTATTCCTGTTTCCTCCCCATAAATATGCTGCTAAAGTGAGCTTCAGGGAACCGGAGAAGTTGCTTTCTCCCTGACAATAACGGGAATCCAGCTATAGGCCAATTAAAATACACCCAGACCTGCCAGTAAAATGTTTCACTGGCTTTATTGGTTTCATAAAACAAGTGGAAGAAATCAGAGTCCAGAGGCTCGCCAAGATGCAAGTCACTCTACAAAGTGAATTGGAGAGGGAGGAGCCGATGGGGGCCTCGCCCCCTGTTCTTCCTCCAATGTGCTGCCTGCATCTTTTGCCTTCCCCTGCTCCCAGCGAGCTCCTCCCCAGCACAGCTGGTCCTGGGTCCTAATCTCCCACCTTCTGGGCAACAGCCAAGCTCTTTAACCATTGCACCACCATCCCGAAACCAAAGACTGGCTCTGTGCCCTTAAAGGATTGAATAGCTTGAAACCTCAGCTTCCTCACCTGTCAGTGTTAGCTGCAAGGCTCTTTTTATACCCATCTCAGGTACAGGCAAGGCAAGGTTAGAATGTCACCACTTTGAAAAATAAGAGATGTTTCCTCTCCATAAATCATCCTGGCTCTTACTGACTCCCTCTGAAAAGTCTCTGAGGAAGGGTGTGTGTGGTGCACATGGTTCTGTTCCTCTGTGTGTGTGTGTTCCTCTGACTGTGTAGTGCATATAGGTCTGTTCCTGTGTGTGTGTGTGTGTGTGTGTGTGCTGTGGATGTGGATCTGTTTGTATGGGGTACATGTGTGTAGTGTAGTTTATATATGGGTCTGTTCCTGTGGGGGTGTGTGCTGTGTATGTGGGTCTGTTCCTGTGTGTGTGTGCGTGTGTGTGTGCTCGGGATGTGGATCTACTCCTGTGTGTGTGTGCGTGCGTGTGCGTGCTGTGTATATGGGTCTGTTTGTGGGTGTGCGTGTGCTGTGTACGTGGGTCTGTTTGTGGGGGTGGGTGCTATGTATGTGGGTCTGTGGGTCTGTGTGTGCATACCTTGTATGTGGGTCTGTGCGTGGATGTGCTGTGTATGTGGGTCTGTAGGACTGTGTGTGTGTGTGTGTGCTGTGTGTATATAGGTCTGTTTGTGTGTGTGTGCCGTGTATGTGGATCTGTGTGTTGTGTATGTGGGTCTGTTTGTGTGTGTTGTGTATGTGGGTCTGTGTGTATGTGCTATGTATGTGGGTCTGTTTGCATGTGTGTGCACATTTTGTGGTTCTGCATGTGTGTGCTGTGTATGTGGCCCTGTTTATGTGTGTGTGCTGTGTATGTGGGCCTGTTTATGTGTGTGTGTGCTGTGTATGTGGGTCTGTGTGTGTGTTCTGTGGGTGCTGTGTATGTGGGTCTGTTTGTGTGTGAGAGTGTGCTCTGGGTGCTGTGTATGTGGGTCTGTATGTGTGTGTTCTGTGGGTGCTGTGTATGTGGGTCTGTTTGTGTGTGGGTATTGTGTATGTGCGTCTGTGTGTGTGAGAGTGTGCTGTGTGTGCTGTGTATGTGGGTCTGTGTGTGTGAGTGTACTGTGGATGCTGTGTATGTGGGTCAGTTTGTGTGGGGGTGCTGTGTATGTGGGTCTGTGTGTGTGTACTGTGCATGTGGGCCTGTTTGTGTGTACCACCATGTACTTCACAATACGCCAACCCAGCATCGGTCTCCTCTTTCTGTTTTTTCCCAAGGCTGTGGCCAGAGTGGAAAGGAGTCAGGAATGCCCTTGGCCACCCCCTGTCCCGTCCCCCACCCCCCGCAGAGAGGAGACTGAACCTCGCCCTGCGGCCCCTTCCCGAGTTCCTCAGTGGAGCTGCTGGAAGGAGAGCAGTGGAAGAGTGATTCGATTATTTGCGTGACCTTTGCCAGCGCCGGAAAGTGTGCAGAGTGCTTTATTTCCTCCAGTGCCTCCTTGCTTGGGGCTTTTCAGAACGTGTCCCCCAAGGGAAGCGCCCCAGCCCGCAGAGCCAGCCCCTCTGCCGGGTGCGTGCAGTCCCAGCGGTCCACAGTCACACGGACATTATGTTCGGATATTTGGTTAGTCTTTGCTCCGCTTGCGTCCAACGGCGCACGAGCAAAGCTAGTGGCATAGGCACGCGAACAACGTACCTGGGAAAATCGGAGACCTCTGGAAACCCTGACCCTTGCCAGCCGCTTACCACCTGCCCTCCCTTCGGTTGGGTTTCCCGTGGAGGTCCGGGAGAAGGAACAGAGGGCCCAGGTTTGCTGCAGAAACGGTGTCTTCGTCGTCCATGATATTTCGAAATCCTGTTGTTTGGTGAGGAACTTTGGGCCGCCCCTAGCTCTTTCATGTACATTTCTTGGGTAGAAGGCTTCCGGTGGCCTTGACACTGTCAATATGGAAGGGGCATCTAGGGAAAGGAAAGGGTGAGAAGTTAAAACTATTTAAACGACTGAAGGGGTGGAGAAGCCAAATGACCAAAATAGCAGTATTAAAAAAAAAATCTGAAAAACAAATTCGCCACCAAACAGTTTCTACTGCTCCATTTATTTCAACCAGTGTAGTATTAATAGAACGCCTAACAGCCTGGAGTAGAAAAATAAATGTATTCTCACTCACAAGGGAATGACTAAATGACTCACAAATGCAAAAATAAATAGATGGTTCCCTATGAACATCTGAAACTGTGTTACCCCGACTGAAACAACTGATCTTTTTAACTGTAACCTAACATGTGAAATTCAATCAGTTTTATTTGAGGCCATAGATAGATCGAGCGATCAATCTCCATTATCCCAGGGCTCCCTCCCCCATCTTCATAGTGCTATTTTTCTTCCTACAGACATTTCAGTTCATTTCCTTGAGCCTTCTTTAGTTTAATGGCTGATTTCCAACCAAAAAAAAAATTTTTTTTTTAATCCTCTTTCTTCAGTTAGGAAGGGAGACAGAGAACAATGAAAGTGTGTGTGTGTGTGTGTGTGTGTGTGCGCGTGTGAAGAAGAATCTGCTAAAATCGGTGTAGTAAGGAGAATACAGTGTGAGAGAAAGATAGCACATAGAGAAAGAGCGTGCATTACAGCTTGTTTCCAATGTTAAATGTTAACAGGTGCTGCCTCCTGACACTATAAAAAGATCAACTTTTTGTCTCCTTTAATTTGTGAACAGGTAGGCCCCGAGGACCCGAATGAGGTCATGCCAATTAACTCACCTGGTTCCTGCAATCAGAGTGATAATGACATCCTTAGCAACCAAGCTAGGCACCAACCCTCTGTGGCAGAAACCCTTTTCAACTGGCCTGGTTGGAGCCCAGGTGGCCAGAGCTGTGATCCTGAAATCCCCAGATGGAGTCTTGCTGTTAACAGCCCCCCACCCTCCGCCACCAGCCTGCCTCCAGGACCATGACATCATTTCCTTTCCAATAGAAGAATGAGAACAGAATCCCCACTGGTTCCCAAAGCTGAGGGTTAGGGCTTTCCCCTCAAGCCACAGAAATCTTTGATGGGTTCTTTGGAATCATCTTCCAGGGAGGGACCTAGTGAACTTGACCTTTGAGCTCTGGCTCTACTGCACACACCTGCTGTCATGGCACAGCAGCGGCTCGTGAGTCAGCTCGGACCCATGACAAGCGCATGCACTGCAGAATGAACACACCCGGCTGCACGGGCAGCTGGAGGAGCACTGGTCTGCTGCGGGGCATGGTGGCAACCGCTATGTGTTTTAAGTGTCTTTTAAAACCTTCCAGCCCTGTATCAGACGGTGTTCAGTGGCAATCCAAGACTTTCCTCGGGCTTTTAACTTTGGGGAAAGGTCATGAGGCCTTTCTTCCCAGCCTGTCTCCGTCTGGAAGCTCCACTGAACCTTGTCCACCTGTTGACTTTTGAGAAATGGGTGGCAGCCATTTCCGGCCTTCTAACAGCATGCAAACCCACAGAGTGCAGCAAACGGACAGACCCGTGCTGGGTATGTCGAGATCCCAGTCCCTAAAAAGTCTTTGCTATTAGACTGTCGTTATCGATAAAAAGAGGAGCCTTGGTGGCGTAGTGGTTATGGGTTGGCCTGAAACCGCAATGTCAGCAGTTTGAAACAAGCAGCCTGCTCCTTGAGGAAACGATGGAGCGTTCCATTCCCATAAAGAGTCACCACGGCACGAATCTGCAGTGGCAGATCTGCCCTGTCCTGTACGGCAGCTACTCCAAGTTGGATTTGACCTGACGACAGTGAGTTTAGCTTGTTGTTGTTGTTGTTCTTTTTTAATGAATAAAGACGCTACTTGTATCTCACAGGATGGGAATTGATGTGCCACAGACATCGAAACCAAAACCATCCGCAACACCTGTGAGTTTCTTTGAAAATGCTGCGTTCTCTGGAGATAAATTGATCACATATAACAAAATAGAAAGGAGGAGGAGCAGGAAGATATAATGCAGAAGAAAGTCTTTGGGTGTGTACATTGATTTCAGCAGTCTTCTCCAGCATTTCTGCATGAGCTCATGTGTGTTAATTATACTGTGTTGCACCCACCCGTGCTCACGATATTGGGCACTTTGGGAAATCTGTAAAAAGCTATGACCTGTACGTGTAGCCTTACGTGTAAGGAACTTAAGTCTCTTTGGAAGGATGTCTTTATGACACGGGAGCTTCACGGCTGCTGGTCTCTTGGAAAGACCTGTGACAAGATAAATAGGTGTAGGAGAAATAGCAATGAAGGAAGGAGAGGCGGGAAGGAAAAAGCTAATAAGGATACCTCCGTGACACCCCACCGTGAGAGAGCTCATCAGAGACTGGAAGTCATGTAGGAAAAATCACGGTGGTTCATTTTATTATCCAGTGCTTACTACCTTCTGGAAAAATTCCTCTAGAAGTGTAAAGTGAAAACCTTTAAAAGTGTAAAGTGAAAATAGATTCTACAGGGCCTGTGCACTTGTGGATCCAACTAGATGGAATGTGCTTCACTGAGATCTTCACATTACTGATTCATTTCTATTTTATATGAAAATACCTGGGCTTTCACTTTGCTTGTTTGTTTGTTTGTTTGACTTGCCTCACTGATATCATGGACGCTCTGTAGCACAAAATACTGTAACAAACACAAGGTTGCTTCTTAACCAACGTGTTGACTGAATACCAAGTGACTAGCAAGAATTAGTTGCAGGGGGTGGAGACAAGGTGTGGTAAGAAGAACTGAAGTAAGAGTCGTGCTCCCAGACTGATTCTCTAAGTGTTGACGACAGTGTCAGGTAGACCAGACTTCAGAAATGATTTGCAAAGCGGTTGTGATCTGTAATGTCAGCAGTTACCTTACATCTCATTGGAGGCTCTCAATTCTCCGTTTTCCTAATTGATTCCTGTAGCAGAGATACCCTGAGTCCTATATGCAGCTCACTGATTGCTGGGCAAACATTATTGAAGTATCAATATTTGCTCTTTTTCTTAGAGCACCACGGTCAAAAAAGACTGTAGTTCATTCGGGGACACTTATATGGAATGTTTGGGAAGCGCAGCTATGAACTCAAGCTTCATTGCTCCAATTTATTCTTCTTTAGCCCCAGCCCTGCTCTGGTTGAGGAATGGCTTGACTTTCCAGACAGCACTGCTTGCCCTGAGGCAGCTTTTGAAATGTTCTCCTTGGAACCTGGGGTTGGTGACCCTGCCACATGTGTGGTTTTTCTGTCTCTTCAGGTGAACCTTGCACTTCAGACAAAGAAAATATAGAGTTCCTTACACCACTGATGGTCCCTATTCTTGGTGCGTCTCTTCTGGATGCTAATGGGGGTTTGAACTCACCTGCAGTTCTGTGGAAGAAAGACCTGGTCATCTGCTTCCCTGAAGATTTCAGTCAAGAAAATCATCGAAAGCAGTTCTCAGAATTGAGTTGGTGGCATCCAGCAGCATCTGCTCTCAGAAAAGATTAGATCTAGAACCCACGCTACTGTGGCATATCTAATTAATGTTAAGGAAGATGAATCTTTTTCCAAACAGGGTCACATCACAGGTGTAAGAACTAGGATTCAAGTACATAGTTCCCTCCACTGCACTCAGGTCCATTCTGACTCAGAAGGACTCTTACAGGAAAGAATAGAATTGCCACTTTGGCTTGTCAGGGCTGTAAATCTCTTCAGGAGCAGCCAGACTCATCCTTCTCCCTTGAAGAGGCTGGTGAGTTTGAACTGCTGACCTCGTGGTTAGCAGTCTAACACATAACCCACTACACCACCAGAGCCCCAGCATTCATGTGAGAGGGTCACAACTGATTCTCTTACAGTCCATGCTATTTGTAAGGAGGTGATTTTGCCTACTTTACTTCTACAGGTCAGCAGAGTTCTCTCTTCTGGGAAAAGGCCAGTAGCAGTCCTCTCCAACAGCAGGTGCCAATTACCTCATGACAGTTGTGTGCCATATTCTAGCCCCAAGAGGCCCCATTTCTCAGGGTAGTTCTCTTCCCACTCCCAACCAGATGAGAATCCCAAACCTGGGGGCAGAGCAGAGCAAACCTCTGGCATGTACCCAGGAGTGAGAAACCATGTTGACCAGAGCTTTGGGCCCTCACAACCCCAGGACCTTTTTGTACTTCCTTGATGCCCAATCATTAAGAAGGGCTTCCCTGTGTCCAGCCCCGTTAGCGGTAATTGAGGTGCTTCTGAAAAGGAAAACAACCTGTGATGATCCTGAGATATGAGCTGGTGTGATGTGCCAGGCAGTGATATTTCTGATTAGTCATCATCGGGCCACCTAGACTTTCCGTTTACTCCTAATTGTGTTTCGGATAATGCAATTCCCAGTTAGGCAGATGATCATTGTAATTTCTGGTAATGAAATGGCTAGGGAGCCCATTCTGTGCTGGGAAGGGAGCCAGATCCTGGCACTTTATAAGAAACAAGTGTTACGGTCTAGGACAGAGTGATGAAGCCAAGGTGCTGGTTGAACACTGAGAGCAGGTATGAAATTGAGTCCTTTTAGAAAAATAGTTTTATGGGCACATCATCCACATACAAGACAATTCCATAGTTCAATCATACCAACAAGAGTTGTACATTACCACGATCCATTTTAGAACATGTTCTTCCTCTTTGTACTTCCTTGTTTTTCTTCCTTGTTCTTTGCCTAATTTTTTTTAATTGTGGCAAAGCATTCTCCAGTTCCACAACTTCTACATGTATAATTCAGTGCCATGATTATACTGCCCATGTAGTACAACCATTATTGATATCTTTTACCAAATTATTCCATGCAATTAATATAAACTCACTACCCCCCAAGTAAAAACTCTTCTTCCTTCACCCACGGTAGCCATTGGTCAAGTTTGGTTGACCAACTTTTTGTTTTAAAATAGGACCTTTATCTACTGCCTCTTTCATGCTTCAGATAGAAGTACCTTTAAAGGGACAGCCCTTGGCTGGAAATAAACTCTGCAGAAAGCAACAAGACGAACATTTTTCTTTCCCCCTTTCATGCGCCAAGGAAACATTGCTGGCTTTCCATGGTACTAGTCATTTTCTTGCCATAGTCAATAGTGATTTGACCAATAGTACACTCAACCAGCCCCAATAAGTAATAGTGATGCTTATCTGGGTGAAATTTAGGAAAGTCATTGTGGATATGAGTTTTCTGGTTGAAGATAAACTGCTTTCTAAAAAGCGTAGGATTATCAGTTCTCTCTCTTTGTTCGCTGTTTCTTAACATCTTACACATTTATAGCAAGATAATCACCTAGTTGTAAACTCCAGAATCCTTAGGCATTCCAGCTGGAAGCGGAAACCAAGAATCTAGATTATGTCTTCATGTGACTACACAGATATGATAAGTCCGTTTCCCTTCAAGGTAGAAAGTCATCTCTATTGCGTCTGTAGCCATTGGTGACTGCAAAATACGCTTCCAGAATCCCTGGCTAATGGGCTCTGTCTAGGTTCAGTCAATGAGAAGCACCAATCTCTCTCTCTCTCTCTCTCTGTCTCTCTCTCTCTCTCTCTCTTCCCCTCCCTCCCTCTGATCCTCCCTCAATCCCAGCAATCTTTTAGGAGAGAGTAGAACTGCCCCCTTTGAGTTTCTAGGATGTAAATCTTTCCAGGAGCTGGAAGCATCCTCTTTCTTCTGCAAAGCTTATGATAGGTTTGAAAGGCTGACCGTGTGACTCACAGCCCAATGCCCAACCCGCTGTACCACCAGGGTTTCTCCTCTAGCTTTAGGGAGTCATTTATACATTAGTTATATCTCCTCTGTGGCATTAGGTACCTACCCCAAAGCCGCTCCATCTGTGATCCCAGTTCCCATAAGGCAGCCTTTGCCTCCTGGGCTCCAGTCTGTCACCTTTGCCCTCTGCTTCTTCAATTTAGGGGTAGTAGCAAGGAACCCTGGTTGTGCTGTTAGACACTGAACTGCAAGGTGGCCGGTTGAAGCCCACCAGCCACTTAGAATGAGAAAGGTGAAGCTGTCTGCTCCACAAAGACTACAGTTTCTGAAACCCGACGGAGCAGCTCCCCTGGGCCCTGTGGAGTCGCGGTGCCTCAGAATGGACCTGACAGCAGCAGGTCTGGTGTGCGTTTGGCTGGGAGGAGGAGTAAGTGGCTTCGTGTGGTTGTTCACTTCTGGGCTGCTTCGTTAGCTTCTGCTTTAGCTCCTCAACTCCTCTATCACCTACCTAATCAGTTCCTCGTATTCATTTTTCTCTGTTTAAAAAACTATGTTTTCTATTTTTCTGACTAGTATCTGATGTTCATAGCCCAGTCTGGTCTTTTGGGGGAGGTTGTGGGGGGCGGTGACTCTTCATGGGTCACTGATTCAAGTGAACCCTTTATTCAAATCTTGGATCACTTCACCAATAATTAGGATCAATACCAATTGCAACTCCCATTCTTTGGCCGTCATGCGTGGTCTTCACATAGAGATGACACTATGTTCAGCACATAACCCACGTGAGTTCATCTACTTCTCTGGAAACCTTTCCAGGGAAATATTGTTATCATTTTCCTCTTACAGGTGAGGGGGCTGGGGCTTAATGAGTGTCACTCGATCATGACAATATAGATAAAAACAACTGCTATCCAGTTGATGGGAACTCCTGGCAAGAATAGAATTGTCCCCTGTGGGAATTTCAGTGGCTGAACCTTTAGTAGTCTGGTGCCAGGGCTTTCTTCTGAGGGACCTCTGCATAGATTTGAAGCACCAACCTTTCCTTTTCTAACGCAGAATAAAAGTAACCTCCTTTTAAACTCTTAGCTTTAAACTGCTCTGGGCCATATGGACGCTGATGACAGTGTAGCCTGCAGTGGGGAGGCTGGGAAATTCCTGCCTATAGCTGCTGAGCCTGGTGAGGTGTGTGTGTGTGTGTGTGTGTGTGTGTGTGTGTGTGTGTCTTTGAATAGTGCTGCCCACTGCCTATGGTAACTTTGGGGGGTTATTCCCATAGCACAGAGACATTAAAATGGATATTTTCCATGTGTCAAGGACACAAGGGAAAGAACAAACAGCTAACGTGGCGGATGTCTATTAATCTCCCCGAGGGAGCTTGCAGGGTTGAGAAAAGCGGCTCCTGAGGCCTTCTGGTGGCAGGAGGGCAGCCTAGGCTCCTGCTGGTCTCTCTGCTGCAGAGTTTGTTCTCTGAGCTCCCTGCAGGCCCGCCTGCCTGGAGAGCTGCCTGCTTCCCAAGCAGGTGCTCGGGCTCTGATCTTGCCTTACCTAAGGGCTAAGAGATAAGCTGCAGAAAGAAATTAATAAACGTGAAGGAAGACTCCATGTGCAGGGAGGAGGGGAGGTTGCTGCAAACAAAGGGGGATTGTCTAGACACATGCCGCAGCCTCTCCCTGACTGCTTTTGTTTCTTCCTCTTCCCATCCATCCATCCATCCCCCACCCCCACCCTCACCCCAAAGCTTTGTTATCAGACAGAGTCCCCAAAATCTTCTGGGTCTAAGAATGTGTGTGTGTGTGTGTGTGTGTGTGTGTGTGCAGGTTTGAGGAGGAGGAACCCTATTAGCCAAACCTTGTACCGTGGGGACTGAGCGATCTACAGAATCATCCAGCTTCAGCTCCCTGCAGCCTTGCAGTCCCTCAGCAGCACGTGGTGCAGCTCCACGCAGAAGAGCTGAGAAGCAAGAGGTGAAGACTCTCGCCCTGAGTTAGAACTTGATTTATTGCATGGATCAAGTTCACGGTCCTCCCAGGATCTGTCTCTGAGCCAAGAAATGACAGTCTGGCAGGTATGAAGTTCAAAATGGTTAGGCAGAGTATTAGCATGCAACCTGGGCCTCCAGGAAACAGGCAAGCCCACAGCTTGCTTTTAAGGGAGCAAGACACCCATGGCCCTGCAGCCCAAGGTTGTGTCCGCGAGTAGACACGGGCATCTGTCTACGCTCCGGGCACAGCGGGCTCAGTGGGCGCTTGTTGAAATCGTCTGACTTTCCCATGTTCTTCCTCAAGCTATTTGTCTTTGGGTTTTCATTTTGGCTACTCATCGTCACCCACTCCAAGAGAGGGGTGAAAGGAAAGACCTGAGAATACTGACCAACTGATGAGCTCTTGTGGCTGGTTTTTAAATAACACCCATGTCGCTTGTTTAACTGCCTTTGAACATTTTTTTCTCCTGAATGCACATGAAGTTATTTTTGAATTAAAAACAAAAAATTAAAACCGGGAGTGATAGGTGAGCCTTCCCTGTAAATTCTGGCTTAGATCTCTCCCTCTCAACAGACACACAGTTTTCATTTGACCGTGAAGCGGAAAGGGGGGGTAGGGATGGTGGAGCAGAAAGCTGCCCCATTGTTTATCCTCCTGCACAAACTAGTGAATGGTACGTGTGCACGTGAGCGCAGGAATAGGGACAGGCGCATCCGCTCCCCTCCCACCGCAAGCCAGCAAACGCCACGATGATTTAACACTGCCATCACCAGAGCCATGGGAAATGCGGCTTTTATGAAAAGAGGGGCATTTTCCTAGAAATAGAACAACATGGGAGTGTGGAATGAAGAAAGCCAAGCCAAACCAACAGCCGCTAAGAAAGCAGGGCTGCTGTCTTAATTTTTTTTTTTTAAAGAAAAAAGAGGAAGAAAAGCAGGCATAACAGCTGCAGAAAGCCAAAGATGCGTCTAGAAGACAAAGGATCAGGGAATGAACGAGGTCTTCCAGTGGTCGATGTTCACCTCTGCAGCAATTAGCACCAGCCTACTGGGCCCTGACAGCAGAGCAAGGGGGCTGATGGAAAAGGGAGTTTGCATTTTTCTTCCTGGGGGTTGTGAATAACTGGCTCCCAGGTGACAATTACTCTGTATCCTCCTTTGACCCCCACCCCCACCCCTTACAGTATAAGCACTTAAGCCATAAAAACCCCACTGGGCCCTCCCCACACAGCTCTCTCTTCTCTCTCTGAATCGCAAGTCAGGCTAGAAATAGGACGAGAACGGCTGCCTCTCCAGGGGTGCTCTGCCTTTCAGAGTGAGGCGGGGCTCCAACATCACCTGAAGTGAAAACCTCTTCCACTCTGTCTGCCTGTCAACAACAGGCACAGACAAAGGACCACGTGCGGTTCTGAGCCACTTTGGTCCCTCTGGGGCTCCAGGCCAGCATTTGAAGCAGGGGAAATTTGTGAAGGGATCCCCAGGAAGATGCTGGTCCGCTGGCTTCAGGGATATGAGGAGGAAGTATCTCTAGGGTGTCGGCATCTCCACCTAAAAATCTTCGGAGATTGGCTTATCTTACTGAGATAAATGGGTCATAGTTGCAATTTGGAACACCATAAGGGGACATGGTTGCAGAAAGACTGGGTCCCCAATTGCTCTATCCCTACAAAACCTTCTCTTCTTTGAAAGATGCCTGGTGGTGCCATGCTGAAGTGCTTGACTGTCAGCATAAAGGTTAGCAGTTTGAGCCCAGCAGTCATGCTGCAGGACAGACTTGTGACCATCTGTTCCAATAAAGACTGTAGTCTTCTAAACACTCTGGGGCATAACCACCTTATTGGGGGGGTTGCAGGCTGGGCGTGGGGGGGCCCTACTCATCTAGGGGTGACTCAGCACTGGGCTAAAGAACTCTCCTTCCTGTTTGAGGATCTCAGGGGCACAGCATAATCCCCTGGTGGCACAGATGGCTACAGGTTGAAGTCCACTCATGGGTATGTTGGGAGAAAGATCTGGAAAAATCAGCGACTGAAAACCCCTGTGCAGAAAAGTTCTACTCAAATACACATCCTACTCAGATACACGTGGGGCCCCCATGGCTTGAATGAGGGGAGCAATAAGCACCCATGAGGACACTTTAACTGAGCATGCCCCAGATCAAGCCCCTAGCCCAATGAGCCGTACACATGGGGGTCCAAAGGAAGCCCAGGTGGACTTGATTCAGCCAATGGGGTCAACCAATTCCTTCAACCAGGCCTCTCCAGCATCCTCTTTGAGCCTGCTCCCTAGCATTGGCAGGTCAATGGGGAGTCTCTCTTCTCCCTTCCTCTCCCCCAGTGCCTGCTGGTGCTGGCCTGGGTGCTTTCCTTGGCCTCAGTTCACCATGTATGTGAACCCCAGCACGCCTTCTGCGTGGCTTGACCTGCTTCCCTGAAATAGTGTGTACCCCTTTGAGACTATAACATCAGAAACTTCTCCAGTCCTTTATAAAAATCCACTTTGATTCCTAACAGGCTTTGGCATGAATTCTTTCTCGTGCGAAGCCAAGAACCAAGGTGCTACCCACTGGAGAAACCTCACACAGCCCTTTGCCACGTGATCTGGGCAACCTAGTAAGAAATAACATGCAAAGGTTTTTGTTTTTGCTTTTGTTTTCTTTTTGTAAGATGCTAACAGTCCATCAGGGCAGCTTGAGGATATGTGTTGAGACCACAGAAGTATGGGAAATGGTATCACTACCCAATCGGTGGCACCATGGAATTCTGCAAGTTAGAGGAAGGGAAGCGAACATGTAAGTGGGCAAACATAACCTCTCAGTGCTCTCAATGGTCGTGTTTGGGAGACTTTTTGCTGAGTGTGCTAGGATGTTAGCGAGTATTATTAGTGTTAGGTGTGGTAGAGCCAGTCCTCACTCACAGTGACCCCACATTCAACAGTATGGAACACTACCAGGCTGGGTGCCACCCTCTCGATGGTTCCTATGTCAACCCTATCATGGCCACCACTGTGTCCATCCATCTGGTCAAGGGCCTTCCTCTGTCTGACTGCCCTCCTACTTTACTTTGCATGATGTCCTCCCCAGGAAGTAGTCTCTCCTGATGGCCTTGATATACTTGTCTGCAATACACTGCACTCTTCCATCTTCTGCTACCAGGACCTCTCCCGGGATCCACACCAGAGGTCCTGGCTTGGGGCCTGTCTAACTTATAGATGGTTGCAAAGCTCCAAAACCAAACTCACTGCCATGGAGTCAATACGGACCGATAGCAACCCAAAAGGAAAGGGTGGAACGTCCCTCTGTGGGTGTCTAAGTCTGCAGCTCTTCAGAGAAGTAGACAACCTCATCTTGTCCCAGAAAAGAGCGGCTTTGGAAAAATCTAACATCTGGAAAAATCTAACCTGATCCAGTGACTTTTCAAAAGACTTCAACGCTCCCTCCACAGTGAGGGGAGAAATCCCCATTCTCACTGTCACGCATGGAATTGCCTGCCCCACAAAAGGTGTCGGAGTCCTGACTCCTCTCTTTCTCTGTGGATGTAATCCCCTTGGGAAATATGACTTGATTTGTTATTCTAATTAGGCCAGACAATGTAAGGAGTGCTTGATGCTTGATCAGATTTTAAGAATAAGTTTATGTTACCCTTGCTTTGTGCAACAATTAAATGAGACAGCGAAGCACCTTGAGCACCTTCTAACACGTCCTCGGCTTTATCAATGTATTATTGTGTTTGTGTTCTGATTAGCATTATCATGCCTCTTTGGCATCTTCCAGGAGTGTTGGGCTGCTAATCACAAGGACAGCTGTTCTGAAGCACCAGCTCCCAGGTGGCAGACCGAAGAGTCTCTCTACTCCCAGAATGGTTTCCGGTCTCAGAAACCCACGGGGGCAATTCTGCTGTGTCCTTTAGGGTAGCTACGGGTTAGAACTGACTCGATGTCAGAGCGTGAATTTTTACATTTCTCATTGTGCCTTAGTTTTCTTGTATTTTCTTAACTTACAGTTGTGAATCGGATTAAGGTTTCCAGAAGAGATGATCACTTTTCAGATATAAAAGGAGCTGACTGGGCACCGAGGCAGCACATGGAGGAAAGGTAGGTAGCATTTGGAAGCCTTTAAGGAATTAAGGAATGTTGTTGTAGGGGCTTCCTACTGCTGTAAGGGGGAGTTAGCATCTGGGAAGCTTATAGGGACCAGTTCTTTCCTAGCCGATATGGCCACTACCATTTGATTATGATTTGATGGCAATAAACTAGGTTTTTGATTTTTGTTGTTGTTGTTGTTACAGAAAGAAGCTTTGGTAGTGCAGTCAAGGGAACCCTGGGTTGCTCTTAGGAAAGTAGCAGGTTCACAGCCACCAGCTTCGCCATGAAAGAAAGATGAGGTTATCTGTTCCAGTGCAGACTGACAGCCCTGGAGACCCTGTATGCGATCTTCATGCATCAGAATTGACTGGATGATGGTGGCCTTAATATGCTTGGGGGTTTTCGTTTGTTTCTTTGTTTGTTTGTTTTATAGAACTTAATTATCTTCCCACAGAACCAATACAGAGAGTTCCTTCCCCTAGAACCAGTGCCCTGAATTTGAACTTTCAGACTCTAGACTTGTGAGAAAATAAATGCCTGATCTTTAAAACAACCCCCTCCTGCTGCCTATGCTAGCCGCAGCAAGAAACTGGGAGACACACGGTTTGCAAAGTTAAATTCACACCTCCAGCCCTAGTTCTCCTCTCTCCCAGACTCAGGATCTTTCCCACGCTCCATTCTCCCCACTGTGAACCTGCCTGGAACTTTTACTCCACCCATTCCCAACCTGTCTCCCAACAGTCATAAAGCCTGGTGGAGAACTTCAGGCCTCATGCTAGCAATCCCTTCCTCTACTAAAAATCCATCTGTTCCCTTCCTCCTGGGACCACAGCTGCTCTAGTCCCTGTGGGTGTGGTGCTGACGCGAGCCCTGGTCGCTCTTCTTGGTGAGTGGGTGAACACACACATACAGGTGCAGGCTCAATTCCCATAAGGCTGTGATGGAAATAAAGCAGAATAGAAGACTAGAGGACAGTGAAAGGGTTATTTCCACTTGGGGCCATAGGTTGCCAGGCCTTTCTTCCTAGTATCAGAGTGACATGCAAGCCTCCACTGAGAGATGGGTGGTGGCTGCACTGGCTGGGCATGGAACCTGGTGTTCTCACGTGAAGTCATTGCCATCGAACTAACTCTGACCCACAGCAACCCCAGAGATGCAGCGGCAGAACCGCCCCCATGGTTTCTGAGACTCTAAATCTTTTGAGGGGTAAAACCCTCATCTTTCTCATCACCGGAAGCTGGTGGTTTAGAACTGTCAACCTTTTAGTTAGCAGTTCAACACCCTGCATCACCTGGCTCCTTGGCACAGGGCAGGTAAGAATTCTACCACTGAACTAGAATGCCTACCTGGCACATCATTATTAATATGTCTGTTGAATTAAGGGGAAAGTCTTGAGTCAGAATATCACCATCATCACTCAGTTAGAACTCCTGTGGAAGGGTCTAGACTAAGATGGTGGCATCACACCGACTGCCACTGAGTCAATTCAGACTCATGGTGACTTATAGAGGGCTGCCAAGACCTTTAAGATTTTACAGGAGCTGACACTCTCTTTCTGTAACTCTTTACAGGAGTATATAGCCTCGTCTTTCTTCCATGGAGTGGCAAATGGATGTGAACCTCTCACCTTGTGATTAGCAGCCCAACACTTACCCAACAGCACCACCAGAGCTCCAAGGGGGTGGCACAGGGGGCTCCAAAGACAGGCTGGGCATGATAAATAGCACTGTAGCAGAATTACTGTTGTGAGCTGAAATTGGGAAGAGAAAGAAATTTTTTTTAAAAAAACCTTAAAACTTTGAATTCAGTCTACAGAAACAGAGGTCAATGGAGACATCCAGAGAATTATTTCAGGAGACAACAGCTATCTAGTCACCTAAACCTGTTGTCTGAACCCAAAGCTAGATGGCCTTCCCAGTCTCCTTTGCACTTAGGCCACAGACCAAGTTTTAATGAATGGAATCTTGTGACCAAGTTCTAACCAATGACATGTGGATAAAATTATGTGTGCACATTCCTTTTCTGAACCTGCCTATAAAATCTTCCACAAAAGATTCTTAATTTCCTTTCCCTCTTGCCACCATAGGGATGTCAGTACTGAAGAGCATCTTAGATATCTTTTATTAAAAATTGTAGATTTTTTTAATCAATCTGGTCTTTGGATGACAGTAGCACAGTACCCGCTTCTCTCCCACTCTTGGAGATCTGGAATTGCCCCAAGCAGTTTTAAGGGGAAAAAAATTTTAAGTTCATGTATTAAGAAATTTTTGGAAATAGGGAATTAAGGAGAAACGGATGTCTTGAGTCTGGATAGTGGGAAACTCTGACAAATTTTTTTTTCTAAAAACTGTACATTGATGTTAAAAACAAGAAAGAAAAACATCTGCTTGAAAATGCCTGAAGGAGGTTGGTAAAAGCAGACCTCATTTAGAGGCAGGTCGGGAGTGTGCCCTGTCGATATTGGGGCATTTGTGAAGAGTGGGTGGATAGCATTCTGGGAGTCCAAGAGCTTGATAAAAGGGAGAGGATCTGAGGATGACATGTGAACAAAACCTGTCTGTGGTGTCATCCTGGCCCCACACTCCCAGCCTTGTGTGTTGTTGAGCTTAGCAACAGATCCATGGGTCTGACCGAGCAGAGTTCAGTGCAGCTAGCTGGAGGATAGCAGTGGGAGTAGCAACCAGATTTCACAAGGGTAGCACGACAAGCATGTGGAGGCAGGAACTGTAGAATCCTCTTTTGAAAAAAAAAAAAAGGATAGTTTGGTTGAAAAAAAAAGGTTGAAGTCTATGTCAGTGGCTTAAATGAGTTGAAGATAAAAGAGAAGGCTGTTCTTGTGTGAGTCTTGAGTGCATACGGGAGCACAGTGGAGGGCCCTCTGGAAGCAGTCAGCCAGAGAAGGAGTGGAGACCGAACATCTCTGGAAGAGGCTTATGGAAGGAATGGCCAGAAGGGGTTGTGGACCAGCAGGACACTTTCACAAGGAAGGAGAACAGGGAGGAGGAAGAAAGGTCAGCCTGTGCAGTAGTGAGATTTGACTCCAGCAGCACAAGATTCACCATCCACGCTGTCTACACAGAAATCCTCCCATTGTCCTTTGGTCTCACTTCAATGGGAGGCTCCTGTCTATCTCAAATCTAGTTCCACCCAGACTCAAGGTGACCCCATGAGTGTCAGTGTGGAACTGTGCTTCACCACTCCGGTCTGGCTCTTCTAGTCAAACTGTTTGAAACTTCCATCAAATGACCAGGTGGGAACATTCAAACAAGTGGAGAAAACTCTAAGGAGGGAATTAAGTAGTTTTAACATTCCTCTGAGTACAAAGGGAGCTATCTCGGAAGCAGGAGCAAAGAGAATCCAGTGGCCACCAAAAAGGAAGAGTCACGAGGGAGCATGTATGAAGTCCCTGTATAAAGAGGTGGCATTGGCAGAAGCACCCACAGTCAGAGCACCGAGACAAGGGAACAGAGTGGCTAGCTCTCAACTCAGAGTTGACTTCAGTACCTTTAGGCAGGAGACTGGCTGCAGAGTAGTCTGCTCTGAGCAGACATCCATTCTAAAAGAACTTGGTAGCACTTGCTCAAGCAGGGTTGACAACCTGGAGACCAAAGTGATATCCCTGAGTGCATGATTAGCAGAGGTGCTGCTGTGGACAAAAGGACTACATCCTCACTGTTTTCTAACCTGTGAGCATCTCTAATAAACCTCTGCGATAGTTAGGCTTGTGTTGGCTTGGCTGGGCCAGGGTTATCAGTGATTTGGCAGTTAAGACCTAGTCATCCTCTATGATGGAGCCTAACATATAAAGGAATCTCCTATGAGGAGCTGATCAGTTGTAGAGAGAATAGAGTAGCACTCTTACTCAGCTCACAGGCCTGGTTGTGGCAGTCATGTGCTTATGTTAATTTCATGATTGAGATGTAAGTGTGGAGTCTAGCCTGATAATCTGGAGATAGCCATTGAGTAGCCAATGAGGCCTCTATGTGGGCATGGCTTTCTCCTGAGACTTCTGGGAAATCTCGCAATATTTCCCTCGTAAAGATAAGAAGCTATCTTCCCCAGTTGTTGGGAGTTAGTCTCAGAGACGATGAATCGTGGACCAGAGAAGATGGCAGCGTCCGAGAAGTTGGAGGAGCCGGCGGAGAGACCACATGGCTTTGCCCTGATGGAGCCAGATCTCTGAAGCTGGGGCGGCCACCTGGAGACCTCTTCTAGGGATGAGTTGCTTCTGCTGTTGATGGACCCTGAGCCCTGGAAGTGAGGAGCCATGTGGAGACCCCTGCCAGGCCCGGGACTCTGCACCCACTGACCTGTGACTTCATGAATTGGAAGGAAACTTTATAAACTGATTTTGGGCATATAGGTTAATATCGGACTTAGGACTTTGAACTGGACTGGGCTCAATGTCCTGTTCCTCTTGTATATAAACCTTTTCCTTATATCTATATGTGTGTCTATGAAATTTGTTCCTCTAGTCTACCCGGACTAACACACTAGAGCAGTCCATTGAAAGCACACTTCTTTAGGGATATAGCCTGCTTCCCAAATAAGAAAGTGCTGTAGAAAGGCTTACTTGCTTTTTGCTGAGTCTGAATCCTGCACCAACCTCACCAGCTCTTTGTATTGTAGTCAGTGACCTGCCACATTGTCTGTAGATCTTGGAAGTTTGCCATTTGATCTACTAACCTTGAATTCATTCTCCTCTGCAACTACCTATTGACCTTAGATTCAGTCATTTCTATAACCACCAGCCTGAAATCTTTCTCTCTTTTTCATGTTCATCAGCCCTTACAGGTAGGAGACTCAGGAGAAACCTTCAGCCTAGTACTTAACCTATTGACATAGAATTTGCTCACACTTAGACTTGCCTGTTTCTGCAACTATGTGAGCCACTTCTTGATGTAAATTTATGTATATAAGCTGAGCCCTGGTGACGCAGTGGTTGTGTGAGGGCCTGCAACCCACAGGGTTGGCGGTTCAAATCCAGCAGCAGCTCTCCAGGAGCAAGGCTGGGCTTCCTACTGCCATCAGGGCAGTGATGCAGGAAAAAAAAATATGTGTATATAAAATAACATATTTATAGTATTTATGTATTACATTGATGATATGATATATAAGCTTCACTGACTTTAGCTCTCAAGAGAATTCAGCCCAAGACAATCACATAATCATGAATGTTGTTTATGGGTTCTGTGTAGCCATGCCCCTGGGCTATTGAACCCAGCAGAGAAATAGCCTGCCATGGGAGGGACAGCTGAGATCAGAATAAGGTAAAGGAAGTTCTGGGGTGGAGTCATGTCTGACCTCAGCTCATGAGAATCAGCAGTCGATGGATAGGGAACAGAATTGTCTTTCTCCCTCATGGAGCTGAATGAGGTCAAAGGGGCCATTGGTGTTTGTACCTGAAAGGCCAAGACTTTCATGGCAAGATGCTTGATGGCAATGTGAGGTGGAAGAGGAGGGACCACTTTTGATTCTGAAGAGGGTCAAGTCTGTGTTTAAATCATGTTACCATATGAGGTGACATATTCAGTTGTAGAAAGGCCCAGACAGGACCGTAAAAAACAAATTATCAAACTTAATGATCATTAAGCCCTGTGCTTTCACTTTGAATCATATTGCCTATGGTTTCCCAAAAGTTAATATTTAAAAATAAATCCCTTAAGTTGATTGCAAGATGAAATTGCATTGTAATCTTATAGGGCATTTTTAGGTTAGAGGTAAACATGGGTTATTTTAAATCTCACCTTGACTTTTTCTTCACATTTTTACTTATATAAGAGCACTGCAATGTCAGACCTAGGGCTGTTGAGCCCTTCCCTTGATCTCTGAGTATCCCTGGTTAGAGATTCTCTAGCTTAGTGATTCTTTGCTGGAGGTACACATCTGAATCACTATGGAATGTCTTAAAAAACAAGACTTCCTCCTACCCAAAATTGTGTCAGGAGGCCTGGGATATGTCCAGGAGAGACGTCTGTTCTGAAAATCTACCAGATCTTCTGCTCTGCAGCTTGATTAAGACCCATTGATGAAGTGCAGTTCTCTCTCCTGCTGCTCCACCAGACTCCTCCTGACCGGCTCACAGCCTGCATGTCATTTATAAATAGATTCCCTCACTTGAAGACCCTTGGGCAGCCACAGTCATGCTTCTTTCAATATCAGCACGTGAGTTGTTTATTTCTTGCCATTTTTATTAAATCGAAGCCCCGCAGCAGAGCAACACCATGGAGCCCCCTAAAAGCCGTGGGCATCTGGCTTCAGAAGCAAAAAAGAGCCATGCCTGTCTGTTTCTAATGACATCTGCCCGAGAGGCCGAGGGCCCCCAAACTAGTATTGTTGATTCACTGGGAAGCTAGATTCATAAACAGGGCCTCAGATCCTACATTGTCACTGTGTGTGAAAACATGACCAGGGAGCTCCCATCTTGAGTGGATGCTTTCAGAGTCCAAGACCTCAGCTCTTACGCTCAAGATGCCCTGCAGAGGAAGGGCTGAAGTCCAGCGGCCCTGCACTTCCCCTCCAGGACACAGAGGAGACAGTCCATCTGTGCTTCTTGCTCCAGGAAAAGGCTGAGCATGTGTTGATGTGCCTCTGACCACCCCCCTCGGGGAGGGACAGGCACAGGACACAGATGCTACTATAAATGGATGGACCATGTGTCATATTTGCACTTCCGGAAGGTTGTAGCACATTAGCTATGGTCTTGCTGTCTCTCAAAAGGTCTGGGCATTCAGTTTCCAGATCTCAGTCAAATTCTATACTTTAAGACACGCTCTCTCTTAAGTGACCAATGATCTTGTTTTCTATATTCTATATCCTCCTTTTTGAGTGTATCTCATCTCCTCTACTAGATTGCCAGTTCCTCAGGCAGAAATAATAAGTTGTTCATCTTTGTGACCTCACTGCCTAGGGAGCCAGCCTAGTATGTGGTCTGTCAATTCATACAAAATAATAAAGAGTATAGGCAAGTTATCCAAATCAAACTCCTGATTATGGATCCAATTAATATTAAGTCATATCCAAAGGGTCATCTCAGGCATTGCCTCAGCCTGAAAGATAAAGAGTAATAAAATTAACCTTTGACTGCATTATTATGAAGGGTCAACTCAATTCACTTCCATCAAGTTCATTCTGACTCATAATGCTTGTGGTACTTACATAATTTCATGTTAACTTGATAAATAAGTATAGGGGTCAAGTCTAGACTGTCAATCAGATCACACCTGATGATGCCTCCTTGTGGGCATGGTCTTCTCCTGAGGATTCTGGGAACTTCCTCTCTCTTGTTTCTATCATCAGAAAAGGTGGACACCTCTCTCTCTCTCTCTCTCTCTCTCTCTCTCTCTATCTCTGTCTCCCTCCCTCTCTCTCCTTTCCAAGCCATGTGGAGCTGTGTTGAAGATCCACACTCAGAGAGCTGGAGAAGTCATGTAGACACCTGACCCAGCACTGAGATGCTTACACCATCACTGGATCCATAAGCCTTTTCACCCACCTGCCTGTGATCTTTTTGCATGTGGCATCATGCAGGTAGCTCTGTGAATCTGAAGAATGTATGAACTAGTTGGACTTATGGACTTGATCTAGAATGGGTTGGGATGTTTTCTCAACATACAATTGCTCTTTATTATAAGCTCTCTCTTACACACATAAGAGTATCCCTGGATTTGTTTCTCTAGTCAACATGGCCTAACACAGTGATCTTACACAACACAATGGAATTATCCCCTGTGACTTTTCAAGATGGTAAATCGCTACAGGAATAGAAAGTCTCATCTTTTTTTTTGGGGGGGGGGGCATCACTGCTCGTGGTGGGAGTAGGAGGCCCAGCCCCACTGCTGGAATTGAACCTCTGTCCCAGTGGGCTGCAGTCCCGCGCACAATCACTATGCCACCAGGGCTCAGGCCCTCATCTTTTTTCCTGTTGAGTGGCTGGTGGTTTTAAATGACTGAACTTGTGGTTCACTGCACAGCACAGTACCCACTATGCTACCAGGACTCCACTTCTGAAGGGTAACCCTATGCAAATAAACTTTGGCTGCTGGATTGGCCAGCCTCATCTCTGGTGGTTGAATTTTCTTGAATATTGAAAATGTCAAGAGGAAAGACAAGAATGAGAATGGAGAACAATGGCGTACTTGTCTTTGGAGTTCTGGTTATCTGAGGTTATCAATTGCTGAGGGTTGAGGAAATAGGCCCCACTGGTGAAAGTGTAAAGTGGTATCACCCAGTGTAAGTAGGATTAACATGCCTGTTTCATGAATCATGCCTATCTATCATGTCAGCCTGGGGAAATGATAGAGGCGTGCAAAGATGTACACGAAGGAAGGTCATAAAATAGAGTCATGCAAATGGATATCATGCAGCCATCAAAAAGTCGATATAGTGTCATATTAAACTATTGTGCTTCTGATATTTAAACATATTTGAATTTCTCTGAAACTAGGATGCATCTTATAGTCTAGAGAACATGATGACTTTCTAGCATTCTTAGATGTACTCAGCAATCCTACAATCACAGATTTCTTATTGTCAAAGAGGAAGTGTAGCTAGACACATGATCACGAATAGGTAACAGGACCCTACAAAATGGGACATAGGTAAGGTCTTGTTGTGGTGATACAATGTTTATTTCTTCAAGGAGATGTATTACATTCTTGGTAGTAATTGTCTTTAGATAGAGTTATGATCTTATTTTTTGGCCTTTTTAATACTAACTTTACAACACTCATGTGTTAGTGGGGGAAAATGTTTTTCAAGTCAATCTGTTGCTTCATCTGTTTTTCCACCCACCCTAGGGCCATTACCCAGAATTAGAAAACAATATTATGTTCAACTGCCTATTGAGGAGTTAGGTGAACAACATGCTTCCTTTCTTTCCTCAAACTACAGTTAGTAATCCAGTCACAGCTTATGTCTGGTTCAGCTTTTCATTAGGTGAACTTGCCTGGGAGAACTCCTGCGTGACTTCTTTATGTATAACTTCACAGAGTCAATGGAGAGAAGAGGCAGTTGTTTTCATAGTCAAGAGACCAGTCAGATGCCATTCAGTTGACTTCAACTGAATGTGACAGAGATATGTCTATAAAGTAGAACTATATTTCATGGATTTCCAATGACTGGTTGACCAGAAGTAGATTGCTCTTCCCAGGTGCTTCTTGGTGGAAGTAAACCTCCAATGTCAATGTTCACAGCTGAGTGTGCTAATCTTTTGTATCACCCTGGGACAATCTTTTAGGAGAGAAGATAGTTCTTTAGGTGATGGAAAAACAAGGTTATAGAGAAGGGAAAGAAAACCTAAAGAAGTTGAGCTTGTCATTTATCTTCTTCCAGTCCAACAACTGCATGCATCTGGTCATGAGGCGGCCATCAGGGTGCAATCATCCCCAGAAGGACTGTAGAGTTGAACATTAGCTGCTTAAAAGGAGACTCCAGAATAGCGATCACTTAAAAATGTTAGGGTTTTTTTTTATTAAGCATCTGATTACATTACATTATTTAAACAACCATAATTAGATGATAACCAGAGTAATTTAAATTTATTTAATGTGTGATTTTTAAGCATAGTGCTAAGTATAATGTTATTATCAATTAAATTAGCATTCTTGCCACTTCTGCTCTCAGTAACTTCTCTGCAATCCACTGTTATTATCTGGAATTTTTCTAGCATCTCATCACTAAAGGCTCATTGTGGCTGCCCCGTCTGTTCCATTAATAACTTCTTAATTAAAATGAGATGACAGCTGTCCCTCCTTGTCCTCACTACCTTGTCACTATCTCTTTCCAAAGTTGTTTTTTTTTTTTGGCCTGGTCTTCTCATTTTTGCCTCCATGTTTGTCTCCCCCACAGGCAGGCTCAGCTCCTGGTGTGTTTCACAAAGGGATCAGGATTTTTCTTCTCCGATCTTCATGCCGCCTACCTCAATCTGTTCTCTCTCGGTCTTCTCCATTTCCGTTTCGTAGCCATTCCTCCCCTTCGGAGTGTTTCTCACTTCTTGTGATCGCTCCTCTCTTGTCCTCCCACTTGACTCGGGTTTCTTTCCCACTGCACTTACCTTTCTTCGCCCAAACAATTCAATCAGGGCGCCTTCCTTTTCTGTCAATTTCACTGTTGACTTCTAAGTAGCCAGTCATCGAATACA
The DNA here is from genome assembly GCA_004026705.1 of Nesogale talazaci. Lineage (NCBI taxonomy): Eukaryota > Metazoa > Chordata > Mammalia > Afrosoricida > Tenrecidae > Nesogale > Nesogale talazaci. The sequence goes on along the minus strand of PVJH01014772.1, from coordinate 22,857 downwards.
GTTCTTACTCACAGAGACAAAATGAGTGCCAGCTTCATCATGAAATCCTCTTGTGACCTCACGGCTGTCAGCCTCCCATAAACAGTCCCTCTCGCAGTCACCAGTTTGTTTAATCAATTCCAAATATTTTTCCCTCCAGATTTTTAAAATAAGAAATAGAGAATGTTAGCTTGGGGAGAAGTAGCCTACTCAATTCCAAAATATAACTCTCGGGAGAATGCGCTTTAGTATTTAATTTTTTAGGACTGATCTTTGCTTGAGAACATGCTGTCATTATTTTGAAGTCTTTCCTCTTATTGATAAATAAATTGCTTTGGGTCTAAACAAAGAGGTGTAGGAATCATGATGCATTGCAATTGCTAGCAACTGGAATGTGAAAGGAGGAAACAATAGAGAAGGAACAGTCATTGGAAAAGATAGCCTAGGTGATACAAAGGAAGCTCGAGATCACACGATAGACTTTTGCAAGACCAACGAGATGTTCCTTGCAGCTACCTTATTTCAACAACTGGCAACTGGTCACATGGATTTCTCCAGATGAAATGCACAGAAATAAAATCAGTGCTGTCTGTGGGAAGAGGCGACAGAGAAACTCAATATCAGCAGGCAAAATGAAGCCAGTCGATGACTATGGGACAAATCAGTGATTGCTCATACCTAAGTTCAGGAGGAAGTTTAAGAAAATTAAAACCAGTTCACAAAAGCCAAGCTAGGACTTTGAGGACATCCCACCTGAATTTTGAGAATACGTCAAGAACAAGTTTGACAAATTGAACATTAGTGACAGAAGACTTGACGAACTTAGGGATGACATCAAGGACATCGTACAAGAGGAAAACAAACAGTCACTAAAAAGGCAAAAAAGAAAGGCATGAATGTCAAAAAGAGATTCTGAAACTTACCTCGTTAAAGCAAGCGGGAGAAATGATCAAATAAAAGAGCCAAACAGACATGTTCAAAGGACAGCTTAAAGCGAAAAGATGAAGTATTATAATGGAATAGCCAACAACGTGGAGTTAGACAAGGAAGAGGAGGCATATAGTCTAGTGCAAGGTGAAAGAACTGGAGAAAAAACACCAAGCCTCAAATTGAAATACTAAAGGATTCCATGGTGGGGAGGGGAATTTGGAATGATACAGAAAGCAACAATAGAGAGTGGGGGGAAATACACAGAACCACTGTACCCAAAAGAAGTGTTCAACACGTAACCATTTCAAGAGGTAGCATGTGATCAAGAACCAGGGACACGGAAGGAAGAAGTCAAAGTTGCTCTGATGGTCTTAGCCAACAATGAGGTTTCAGGAATTGAGGGTCTATCAATGGAAATGTTTCAACAAGTGGATGGAAGTGCAAGCATTCACTTGTCTACACCAAGATATTTGGAAAACAGCAACCTGGCCAGCTAACTGGAAGAGATCCATAGTTGGGCTCCTTCCAAAGAAAGGTGAGTCAACAAAATGCAGAAATGATTAAACCCTATCATTACTATCACGTGCAAGTAAAACTATGCTGATGATAATTCAACAACCGCTTCGGTATGTCAGGAACTCAAGTTAAATTCAAAAGAGGATATGACATGCGGAAGAGCATTGGTGAGGTCAGATGGATCTTGGCTGAAAGCAGAGAATACTAGAAATTTGTTCACTTATGTTTAGTGACGATGAAGAGACATTTGACTGTGTAGGTCATAGTAAACCAGCATTAATATGGGAAAGGATGGGGATTCCAGAACACTTCATTGTGCTCATTGGGAACTTATGCATAGACCGAATGGTAGTTACTGAAACAGAATAAGGAAATGCTGCCTGGTTTAAAATCAGAAAAGGTGTATATCATGGTTGCATCCTTTTATTCTACTTATCCAATATGTATGATGAGAAAGTACATTAGAAATTAGGTTATATGGAGGAGACATCAGGATAGAAGCAAGCCTTATAAATAGCTTGCAGTATTCAAATGACAGAACACAAGAAGGTGCACTTACTGATGAGGATCAAGGACTGCCACCTTCCCTGTGAATTATAATTCAACATAAAACAAATGAAAATCTTCACAACTGAACCAACAGACAATATCATGATAATTGGAGAAGGGATGGAAGTTGTCAGAATTTAATCTTGCTTAGAGCCACAACCAATGCCCGTGGAAACAACAGTCAATCAATTAAATGATGCATTGCATTGGGCAAATCTTAGAGTTGGAAAGGCACAAGACTTCTTGGAAATATTGAAGAGAAAGACTATCACTTGGAAGCCTTAGTTGCACCTGACCCAATTCACATTATTTTCCATTGTCTCATATGCATGTGAAAGTTGGACAGCAAATAAGGAAGACGGCAGGAAAATCAATGCACTAGAATTCTTGTGTCTGTTGGAAAAAAAATATTGAAAGTACCATGGTCTGTCAGATGTCCAAACCACTGTCTGGAAAAAAGCTCAATCAAAATGCTTCTTGGAAGCGATGATGGCAAGATTTAGAAAAGAACATCATGCGTGATCAAGCAGACGGTCAGGAAAATAAGGGAGGTTATCAAGGATAAGAATTGACACAGTGGAAGCAACACAATCTCAAATATAACAGTGACTGTGAGGCTAGTGCAGGACTGGGCAGTGTTTTGCTCTGTTGTGCATAAGGTTACTATGATTCAGAACAAAGGACCTATCTAGGAGCCAGGTGCTCTGCCAGTTGTTTTATATGAATGATCTCAAGGACTCCCCGCATCAGCTTTAAAACATGCATGTCCAACGGTCTATATGACTTCTCCCCTTGAAAGGCTAATAGGTTCTCAAGAGTACAGTGTCTAAGGCGATATTGCAGCAGCCTAACTAAGAGATGGTAAGTCAGATGAAGGTGGTTTTAGGAGAGGTAGGTAAAAATTCAGACACTGGCATTATTTTAGAGAGAACTCACTGAGTATATGAATAGGGAGAGTAAAACCATGTGAGAAAGAAGGACTGCATTTTTTTTCCCAATAAGGACTTACAACCATCCAGTGATTCTGATATCTAGTGACCCTAAAAGCAAAGTAGCACTGCACCAGTGTGTTTCAGTGACCATAACTCTTTACAGCTGTAGAAAGCCTCATCTTTCTTCTGAGGAGTGGCTGGTGGTCTTAAACTGCTTACCTTAAGGTGAGCAATCCAACATATACCCATCACACCTCCATGGTTCAAGTACAGATGAATGCCAATTCATCAAAATACATTAATGTAAAACACTTGAGATGGTTAAGTTTTCTTACATGTGGGATTAGTTGGAGGCCAGAGAGATAAATGGCTCGGTGAGCCTCACCTCTCTAGTTCTTGGGTTTCTTGTTCTCTGAATAATTGAACCAGTGTGTTGCTGCCTTAGGTGGCAGAGCTCACTTCCTGAGAGAACTCCCTGAGGAGAAGTCACATCTACCTACCCTGACGTGGCTCAAGTTTCTGTGTGGAGACCCCTGCCAACGCTGAGATGGATTCAAAGGCTTTCTACCCACTGGCCTGTGATCCTCCTGCATTTGACCTCACTGTGTGTCTTTCGTGAGTTTGAGGAGGACTTTGAAGATCGGTGTCAGGCATATGGACTACATCGGACTTATGGACTTGGACTGGACTGGGTTTGGATGTTTCCTAAATATATACTTACCCTCTCTATATAACTAACTCTCTCTTATACATATATGAGTTTCTGTGGATTTGTTTCTCAGGTTTACCCAGACTAACACAACACTTGAAAAAAAAAGATAAACCAGCTGCCCAAGTTCTTCAATGGCTCCCATTTCTCTTAGAGCAAAGCTCCAACCCCCCAGACTGTGTGATCTGGTGGCTCTCCAGCCTGGTACCCTTGCTCCTGTGCTCTGATGCCTGGTACCCCCTTTCTGGTCTTCCACGCCTTCAGTGGCCTCCCCACCCTTCCCCTCACTGGATACTGCTCTTGCTGTCCCTTCAAGCAAACTCTCTCTTAACTCTGCCCATAAGTGTCATCTCTCTTCTTCACAGGTCTTAGTTCAAATGTCATCCCCCACCCCCCCCCGAAAAGTCTTTTCTAACCATCCTATGTAAGTAAGTGCCGGCATCCACCCTGAGGGGCTCCACTGACACCACCACCCTGTTTACATCCTTTGTAGCAGAGCATCAGAGCCGTGAATAACTTCCCCACCGATTCTTTTCTGGTCTGTCATCTGGGAACCCCATCACCTTGTTCCTGAGATACACCCCGGAACCTTGCACAGAGCCCGGCACACTGTCAGAGTTCAAGAAATACTTATTCAGCAAACAACCAACCTTGGTAGGAAGTATAATCATTCATTTATTCTTGCCACTAAAGAAGTGGAGCCTTTAAGAGTGAGTTGCTACGGTTTTCACATTGAGATGGTGGTGTGACCAAAAATCAATTCCTAAGATATCTAACACTACCACTGATTTTCCATCACTGGCTTATGCTATATCCATTTTAGTTTTGGTTGTTTTGATGGTGTTCTTTAATTCCCGGTACTCATTTATTCATTAAATACTTACTAAGCCTTTCAAAGTGCCAGGCAAAGCCGGACTCAGCATCAGAATCAAATTCACTGCCATCAAGTCAATTCTGACAAATTCCAGGTCCTTAAAAACTGTGACACAGTGTCTGAAAACCCAATAAGTAAGGCAAGCATGGGCTTACTTGTGCTTGCTTATGGATCTGTAATGAATAATTTCACTCCCCCACCTTCCCACATCAAAGGTTCTGCTTCTCAGGGTGGGTGACATCTGTTTTTCCCACAACCCTAGCACCTTCCTGCTGAACCAAAACCTCTTTAAATGAATAGCTGCTGACCAGGAAGCAAGATAAGCACAGGTTTACATGGGCTTACTTATTAATCTATAGTGAACATTTCTTTCACTTTCCCATTTTTTATGATCCCAGGTAGAATTGTTTACTCCAGATTAAGAAGCAAATGCAAGTCAGTCTATGCTTACCTTGTTTTTGATGTAATCCCTAACTTTGTGTAGCTTAAAATGCATCAGGTAATTGTTTGGTAAACTGGTGTGTACAAACAATGTATCTAGGTTTATGCATCTTAAAAATGGATGTGATTTGCTTAAATCTGAGCACACTGGTTTTAGCAAAAGAATCAAAGTAACACATGTGTTCCTGATAGGTCTTCTTTTGTCTCTTGTCATTCCTTTCCAGGTTGAGGTGATAAAATCTCATCTTTCAGATAATGTTGAGGGGGTAGAGGCTTCACAAGTTTTTATAACTGGTCTGAAATATGTGTAACATACACTGGATATATAAGTACACAGCACATGCATATGTATATATGTGTATATATAGACCACAATGGACTCAGACATAAGAGCAATTGTGAGACTGGCACAGCATGGGGAAGTGCTTTGCTCTGTTATACACGGGGTTGTTATGGGCTGGAACAGACTCAATGACACCAACAAAAAACAATATATAACTTATATGCGATCATCCAAGTAGCTTTGTAAAAAAAAAAAGAGAGAGCTGACATTAGTGACACAGATAAGGGCCCTTAAATTGGCTTTCATGCAGAGCTCAAAGAAAAGGAGGAAAAAACAGAGACTTGGGAATTCAAAACATGATGGCCCATCCCAGTTCTGTCACTAAACAAATCCTAACCAAGCCATAATCTTGACCATTTTTCTTTTTACACTAATAAAATGTCAGGTGTGTGTGTGTGTGTGTGTCAAGGAGGGGGGTCATGTTTGTTTTACCTATCGCATAACACAATTGCATGATTCTAATGATACGGTTTATGCAAATGTGTTCTGGTAAGTCAAACATGGTAGACAAATGTTCTATCATTTCGTGACTTCCTTTGCCCTCAGCTGGGGAAGGCAGAGTGCTGTTCATCTTCTCAGCCTCACCTCCATTCCACTCCTCTGTGCCAGGATTTCGTACTTTAGAATCTGTCTGGAATGTTCTTTCCTCATTGATGATATTTTTTTCAATTTAAGCTGCAGGTTGAGCCTTAATTTTTCAATATAACCCACTTGACCCGTTCTTTCTAGGCACAGTAATTGCTCCATCTTCTGTGCTTTTAGAGCAACTTGATAGACTTCTCTCTAAAGAAGGGGTTCCTGGGTAATAGATGCAAACCATGAATGAATGCATTCAGCTGCTCACTGAAAGGTTGGCTTTGTCTTCACCTGACAGTCAAGCGATTGAAAACCTATGAAGCACTGTTCAGTTCTAACACCCACAGGGTCACCATGAATGGAGTCAACTCCATGACCATGGGCAGTGTCCTAATTGAACTCAAGCAACAATATGGTTGTTGGTTGGTGCCTTGCGGGTCTTGATTCCTGGTGACCCCATATATGCAGTTTCAAGACTGAGGTGTTTAGAAGCAGATTCCCAAGCCTGTCTTCTGAGACACCCCTGGAGGTGTTTAAATGGCCACTTTTTCATCTACTAGTGGAGCACTTAGCCATCTGTACCACCAGCAACCCGTTGGGCAATTCTGGATTGAGAGCTTCATGAGGATAGGGACTGTCTAGCATTCGTAGGGTTGTCTTTGTCTTTGTCACATTTCTCTTCCTGTAATCATGCCTTTCAATCCACATGGCTTTGAAAAGATCCATCATGCTATGGATGATTGTTGGAGGGTTCCTCCCAGCCCCCCAAACAGAGAATCCCTGAAAGGCAGAGCTCCTTGGTATTGCAGGAGTTTCTGATGCCTGAAAAGTCACTAAGTGAACATCCCTGGGAATTTTGGAATTGAAACTGACAAATAGTTTCTCCTGATATTGAAATGGTTGCTCTACTCTAGAGCTGTTGGTAGCCCTGTTTTTCTGACATGAGAGCCAATGATAATAGCAGTGATAATAATAGTAAATTGTAGACGACCTGATCAGCTAAGACAGGGAGGCCAGAGTCCTTGGACCCTCCATTCTAGTAGTCCAGAAGCTATATTCCATTTCTAGGGTTTCCACAAAGATATCCCAGTAATGAATTATACTCTTGATTGCTTATAATGAATTCCCTTTGGTGCACAGGCCACTTCAAGTCAAGTTTCTGTCACCACTAAAACTCAGTAATATAGATCAGCAGTCCTAACAAATATAAATTGCCTTGCACATCTCTGAATCCCCAATGTTCAACACAATCTTTAGTTTACCATACTCATTAGGTAAATTATTGAGTTAACTAATCCTTATTTCAATGCCTGTGTCATACGGTTTCAAAGAATTAACCTGAAACTCCTGCTCTTGTAAATCACCAAACACAATAATGTTGTGGGTTTTTTTTTGGGGGGGGGGAAGTATCACTGCCTTCTGATGGGAGTAGGAGGCCCAGCCTTGCTCCTGAAGAGCTGTTGCTGGATTTGAACTGCCAACCCAGTGAGCTGCAGTCCCTCACTCAACCACTATGCCACCAGGGCTCAGCCCCCATGTTGTGTTTTTAATTCTCAAAAACAGGCTAGTTACTCTAACAAGTATATATATTGAAACTTATCTCTTGACCAAAACTTCTGACTGTTATACTAACTTAATTATAAACATATATATCTATTAAACCCATTGCCCTTAACTTGACCTGATTCATGGGACAGAGTAAAACTTCTGTGTGACGTTCTCAAGGGTGTAAATGTTCACAGAAGGAGAGAGCCTCAGCTTTCTCCCATGGAGCAGTGGGTGGGTTCTTGCCAACAACTATTAGAAGAATCAAATCTTTGGACGTCCTATCATGGTCCCTTTGCTTCCTACAATTTGCATCAGCACAGAATAGACAGGAAGGAGGGTTAATAGAAGGATATAATGGAGTAAAGAGTAGACGTTAGCTCTACCCCTGAGGACCTTTGTGACTGCGGGAGAGTTACTAACCCTCTCAGGGCATCCATTTCTTCCTGCAAGAAGCAAAGAGAGGACTGGAAATTGGTCTTGGATAGCATCTGCTCATCTAACTTCATGGGTGTATTGGTGAATGTTAGTACGATGATAAAGATCTCGGGTGATTGGTTAAAACAATACTTCAGCTGAGCCCCGGTGGCGTAAGTGGTTGAGTGCAGGACTGCGGCCCACGGGCTTGGCAGTTCAAATGCAACGGCGGCTCTCAGGAGCAGCACTGGGTAGCGCCCACGACCACCAGAGGCAGTGATGTATAATTAAAAAAAAAAAAAACTTCATGAAGAGTCTAATTTTCATTATCATCTCATGCTGTTATTCATGAATCTCTGGATAAATTCTTACTTGTAGGTATGGAGTACTGCTATTTAAAAAAAAAAAAGAATAAAAGCAATCAAACCCTACACCGTTATCACAGCCTTGCCCTTAGAAGTGCTACTGCCTGCAAGTGGCTGGGAAAACGGGCACCAAGTTCCTCCTGGAGTAGCTAGGGAATCGAAAGAAGACTCAAGCATAATTTTTTGAACCATTCCTCCTGTGTGTTTTCTCTGTCCAGGCTTCCCTTTTCCTCACCTCTCACTGACTTCCCAGGAAGACGCCATTTTATAATAATCATGGTCCGTTAGACTCACTTGACATTTATTTGAAAGTCAAACCCACCCCTTTAACAAACCTAGCGCTGTCTCCTTCCAGGGACCAGGCAGACGGAGCTGTGGGAAAGCCATGCTGCGTGTGAGCAGCAGAGACATCTCTTGCTCTCTAGCAGGTGTCCCCAAAGACTGCGGTGCCCTTACATCACAAAAATAACCCACGCAGGAACCCCAACGAGAGCCCCTTCCTGCCGTTGTGAAGACAAGGGACACAAGGAAGTGAGGGGTTGCTTAATCACGGCTTCCCTCTGCGCTCAGCTTCCTGACCCTTCTTCCTGCCCCTACTCTCCAAGAATCGCAGGAAATTAGACCTCTCATATGGAAAAAATAACACTGTGCAAAGAAAACGGCCAACTTTTCCGGTGGGCCTCTGTTTTCTGCGAGCTCATCGATGAACGTTCCAGGGACGAGCTCTCTGGCCAAAGAGGAAGATGGACCATAGCGGGGGAGAGTCTGAGTTCAGTGAGAATATGAGCCCCTGGGCTCCACCAATGGCAAAGCATTCAACATACTGACTGGAGGACGGCTGTTGGAACTCGCCCAGAGGAGTTTGGGAACAAAATCCTGGTGGTCTGCTCCCAAATGGTCACGGTGATGGGACACCCCATTGAGGGTGGTCCTACACTGCATCAGAGGGGGGTTGACTTGGGCCACAATCTACTCTGGGGTTTGGCGAGGGACCTGGACCACTTGAACCCGGGTGAGGACAGTAAAGAGAGACTTCCCTGACTTGAATGGGGCCCCATCATTAATTCTTACTCTTAGCCCCATGCTCTATCATGTGTGTGTGTGTGTGTGTGTGTGTGTGTGCAAACCAGTCCAAGACTGGGGGTGGCTGGGGGGAGGGGGTGGGGGTGGCCGGGGTGGTATGTGAACCACATACCTGTTTTCCCAAGAACTATGATTATATTTTGGTGCCCTGGGATGGTGCAAATGGTTAACACACCAAACAGAGCTAACCTCAAGGTTGGAAGTTCAAGCCATCTATGGAACCTCAGAAGAAAATTCTCTTTCTGGAAGCTTGACTTCCAGAAAATCAGCCATTTTTGAATCTCACCAAAATGCTCACCTTTCCTTCCCTTTCTGTGTTACCTACTGAGAGCTGGCTCAGTCTCCATTGGACTGGGTGTTACTTGGCCTGTTAATTCTCCACCTCCTCCACCCCTTCCTCCCTCCTCCTTTTCCCCAGAAAACTGGACTTGGGGCTCTGAGACTGTGGTGTGGGAGCCTAGAGACAGGAGGACTGAAAGAAGGTCATGATTTAGGGGCAGTTAGGGTAGAAGTAGAGTTCCTGGGAGATGCAAACTACAATACTCTTGACTGCTCATCAGAAGTCAAATTCACCCAGAAGCGCATCACAAGAAAGACCTGCACGCTAGTTACATAACCTGGTGTCAATTTGAGGATTAAGAGTGAAGGGGTGGAGTCTAGCCTGTCAATCAGGAGGTAGCCAATGAGGCCTCTGTGTGGGCATGGCTTATACTACTAAGGATTCTGGAAACTCCTGTATTTCTTCCTTGGAGATGGGAGAGAATCTCTCCCTGCTCACTCCCTTGGAGACTCTCTACTGACAAGGCTCACTCCCTGTCAGACATTTCTGAGGAGAAGCCACATGAAGCTATCCTGAGGTAGTCAGAGTTTCAGAGCAGAAGAAACCGCGTGGAAACCCCTGCCAGCACTGAGATGCTTATAATGCCACTGGATCCACAATATGTCCCACCCACTGGTCTGTGATCTTCTTGCATTCGGTGTCATTGCATGTGTTTCTTGAGTCTAGAGAGGACTTTATAGAATGTATCAGACATATGGCTAATAGCAGACTTATGGACTTGATCTGGCCTCGACTGGGATGTTTTCTCAATATTCAATGACTCTTGTATATAAAGTTCTTTCTTATACACATAGGATTCTCCCTGGACTTGTTTCTCAAGTCTACTCAGACTAATACAACCTGGTAATCTCTACTTTGGAATAACCAGGCACTGACAACCCTCGGGGGCTCTGCTCTGGGCCCAGCATTAGTGCCCACTCAACAGCTCTGGTTGACTGGTTAAGGGTAGCAATTATGCTGGCTCATATGTAGTTGTTGAGGAAACAAAGGAGCTTGCTTACAAAGAAAGATAGATCAATTCACAAAGGGAAAAAAACAATGAAAATGTGCAAGAGAGTACGTGTGCACATGGATGATTCTTAAATGCCTGCAAGAACAATATTTTCCTACCATTGGGTTTCATGGAAACCCCTTGGCCCTTTTTTATGGATCTGTTTAAATATTTTTGATGCAATTGCAGTACATGTCTGATCTTTGCAAGAGACGCTGACTACTGAGTTAAAGAAGCCAATAACACAGAGACGATGGTTTGCGGTAAGGGACTGGTGAGCTGGTTTGGGAAAGGGAATATGAGAATGAGAATGGAGGGAAACAGAAGAGAAGACTGCTGGCAGACCCAGGAGAGAAGACCCGGGTGCTGGGAGCGTGGCAGCACGGGAGACAAGGGAGGATGCTGAGGGGAGCTGGGTGACAATGGCTGCCATCCAGACGTCCCATTGACACAGTGCCCAGTCACACTCATTCCCAGCCCCCAGAGCCAATCAGCTGCTCATTGCCGCCGCCGCCCGGGGAAAGCATCCCTGGGATTTAATAATGGTTGGCAAATGTCAAATTACATTGAAGCGACACCAAATCCCAGACATTTAGGCCTGCATAGTCATTAACAATCAATTAGTGCACTCACTTTTCAGTCAAAGCAGTTTTTTATTCCCTCTCCTTCCCGTGACCAGGAAACACATGCTCGGCTCCTTTCCCCCTCAGTGGCTGGCTGAGCAGTGCCTCCCTCGCTCCGCTTGGCCAGGGAAGGAACAATTTAGTTGCTGTTCTCATTGTGGCTTCCTTGCCTGGCTCTCTCCCCCAACAGCGCTCTCAGCAGGGGGATGAAACGTTAGGTGGCATTTGTACAGCTCATCCTACAAACATGGGCTAAGGGAAAAGAGAGCGGTCATTTTCCCCTCTGCCTGGGGAATCACAAAGTCATGAAAGGTAAAGAGGATATAAAGAATCATACAAAAGCTTTTCGCTAGTTGGAAGCAAGGGACTTTGGACCCCTGTACATTGAGGAATAATGCATGCCAATTACACCAGGAGGCCATTAGGTGAACTCGTTCCACCCCTAATGGCCCACGTTCAGCTGAAGCAGGGTTACATTTCAGCAAGAGAGCCAGTAAACATTTGCCACAAAACAAGACGTCTTTCTATTGATTGCGGGGTATCTGCTTCATTCTTTCCTTTACAAATTAGCTCAGATTTATGGCAATACCCTTCCTGTTCCCGGAGCCAACCACAGCATCTCTTGGGAGCAGGGGGCTATGGGTAGGAGGCCGATAATAAACAGGAATATTTAGGTGACTATTTTCAGGAAAAGATTTCCCAATTGTTCTGAGAACTCCTCTTTCGCTCAGTTCCCCACCCCCACCCCCAGATATTCCACTCCTCTATCTTTAGGATTGTGCCCTTCATACTCTGTAGTCTCAAACGACTGTGTGAACCCCTCCTCTAGCTTTGTGGTAAAATCTGAAGGTAAAGCCAGGCTAAGATCAGAAGAGGGATCGAACTGCACAAAGCCTTGCAGGCGCCATCTTCAACCCTTCTAGAAAATACCAGACACCTGGGGCTGAGCCCCAGTGGCATAAGTGGTTGAGTGCAGGACTGTGGCCCGCGGGCTTGGGGGTTCAAATCCAGCAGTCTTTCTCAGGAGCAGCAGTGGGTAGCGCCGACGACCACCAGAGGCAGTGATGCCCCCCGGCCAAAAATAACAGACACCACTGACTACTAAGTCTCCTCCAGGCAATACACGATAGACAACATCTAGCCAATCTCTGTCCAAATCCCTACCCAGGCATTGAAATCTTGAAAACCCCAATCCAAGAAATAAAACTGATCTTAACCTGACTTTTCAGTTGCCAACAATCAAACTACTACGGGTTCTTCCAAGCTCCTGTCGAAGGGACCTTTTGCTTAAAAGATGAGCTTTATGGGCCTACCACCGTCCGCAAAGGCAAGGGCACACATCTGACGTTGGTGAGTAGCCTGCTGGGCGGCCGATCACGATCAGCCGGTCAACCATAGGGGAAAGATGATGCTTCCTGCTCTCTAAAGATTTACAAACCCCCAAGGGGCAGATCCACTCTGTTGTGTAGGATGGCAGTGAACTCAATGGCAGTGAGGGAGTTGGTGAATATCAACTGGGGTCTGACAAGCCGGTAAGCGGCCATCGAAGGTGGACCTATTGGGCTCTCTGTGCACTGAGCCAAAGAGAACGAAGAAAATCAAAGATGTAAGAAAACAATTCAGCTAAAGGATTAATGGGTTACCTGGTGCCAACCTCGAAGACTTTGAAACCAGGAACACTGTCTGGAGTCTGGCTACAATCGCTGATTTCTCTGGAAATCCTGCCTAGAACAAACAATCAAAAACTAGCTCACTCTTCTCCAGTCAGTACCGCACTCCATAAGTCAGAGTGGAACTGCCGCTGTGGGTTTCTGATACGGTCTTTCTTTACTGGAGAATTTGGCTGGTAGAGTAGGCTGGTGGTTTTGAATTGCTACCCTTCTGATTAGCAGTTCAACACTTAACCGCCGCACCTCCAGGCCTCAGTCCTGGATAAAGTGGGAGAAAAATGCAGAACAAAATCATTTCTAAAATATCAGGTTTTCCGATCTGATAGAGACTGGTGGAACCCTTAGAGATGAGGACCCTGAACTAACCCATTGGCTCAACTTTCAGCCAAATGAGACAGGCCTCTTGCTGTCAACAACAATAGCAGGTAGGTATGTACCCCTTGGAATAGTCAACTATACAAAATTTAAAAGGCAGCACTTGACCAGGGATAAAGCCAAGAAGGCAGAAAGGAATAGGTAAGACGGATGAATGGAAATTATAGATGCAAAGAAGACATTGGAGTATGTGATCACATTCTTGGGTTTACAGTCAATGGCAAAAATCTTAATGTGTATGAATTATTGTATGGAAAAATCCATTTTTTCTTTGAACTTTCACCAAATCACAATATAAAGTTGAAACAAAAAACAGAGGAACTCTCGAGGCCTAAAGGTGACAGTGAAGTAGGAGACAAAGGTTTAAAAGACAAGCTGGACTGGACAGGTAGGGTTGTCACTGGCTTCTCAGAAAGTCTGAGGCAGTAGACCCCAAAGCTGCTGCCACCTTCTTCAAAGGTTAGTAACAGGTTTGGCTAGAGGCCATCATATTTTCATGAATTGAGAAGTTTGAACAAGGGGTTGAAGCAAAATCAACAAAAGAAAAATTCACTCTCTTCTATGAGTTCTTGGCCAAGAAAAAATCCAGACAGGTCTTTTGCAGCACATGTTGGGGGAATGGGTTCCTTTGGGAGACTTTACCTCAACAGCAGTCTCTCTGGAAGTCACCCAGGGGCGGCCGGTGGTAGGACAATTCTTATGGTGATAAGTGGCTGAAGAGACACACCACATTTCAAGCAAATCAAGAGATCGCATGTTTGAAAAGCTATGTTTTTGTGAAATGGACACGCTCCCTCTAAACTCACGGTCAATAAACCAGTGCTGACTCACAGTGACTTCAGAGGGCCAGGTAGAACGAACTGCCACTGTGAGTTTCTGAGACTGTACCTCTGCGGGAATAGAAAGGTCAGTCTCTCTCCTGCAGAATGACCGGTGGTTTCACAATGACCTCGCAGATTGCAGCACAACACATAGCCACTTCAACACCAAGGCTCACAAGGCTTATTTGCTTTATAAAAATGTTGTTTTGTCTTACATAAATACAGAATAGACTTGCATATTAGTGGAGTTTCTTTCAGTGCATTATTTATGCAGTTTTTTGTGGTAAAATGGGGTGCCGCGGCTGATATTCGGAGTCAGCTTATACTCGAGTATATATGGTAGCCATGCATATTGCACCATATAAGTTATATAGCATTCTCCAGATTCTGTACTGCTCTGGAATGATCTGGAGAGATCTCATAAAAGCAGATATTCTGGGTCCTACACCTAGAGAATTTGCTTCAGGTCTACATGAGACTCCAAAGTTGGCAGATAGATATGTATATTTGCAAATCCTATAATAGGTTTTATGCAGTGGATCCTGGGTCCTGGGAAATATGTGAAAAGTGACCGTTTGCAGGCATTTAAACCAAAGTTCATTGCCATTTGGGGAATAATTGTATTATATAAATCAAAGTCCACTTTTATTGCAAGGTATAGGTCTGTGAGCTAAGGAAGACACTTTATATTGGTATTTTATATTCCAAACTCCGTAAAATTCATCAAATAGTGATCTTAGTAGGTTATCCTTTCTCATTTACCTTGCTAAGAACCATCAAGAGTGTACTCTTGATGTACACGTCTTGTACAACTTGCCTTTTAAGTGGCTAGTACTGCCTGACACATCGGCATGTTTAACAAATTGCAATGTTTTAGAATTCTCCATGTAATCCTTCAGTTTTCTTTCTTTCTTTCTTTCTTTCTTTTTTTTTTTTTTTGCATCACTGCCTCTGGTGTTCATGAGCGCTACCCAGTGCTGCTCCTGAAAACAGCTGCTGAGTTTGAACTGCCAAGCCTGCAGGTCGTAGTCCCGCACTCAACCACTGAACCACCAGGACTCAGCCCTCAGCTTTCTATTTCTAGTTATCCTCCAGAAAACCAGGAAAAGAATCAAAAACATTCTTGAAGCATCATTCTCCAAAATGCCCAGCACTCTGCAATCGGAATATAGCACTATAAGATACAGAGGAGGACAGGAACCCAGAGAAGAAGCACGTTGGAAGATGGACCAACACTAAAGAAGAAAACCCAACAGGAAGCTTTTGCAGTTTTTTGGAGGCAAAGAGTTTTTTGGAGGCAAACAGGGGAGCAGGAGGTCAATAACGTAGGAAAAGAGGATAAATGGAACGACAAAAGAAAAGATAGGAACTGAAAGGTGTCAATGGTTACCAGAATCAAAGACAAGATTCAAATTGCAACCACTCTTTCATATCATTATCATACACTGTGCACATTGGAAGATAATTAGCTAGTTCTAAGCAGAAACAAGGGATAATTTTGCCAGATTTTGACACGGTCGATTCATCTAATATTTTGTGTGACAAATCTCTTGCTGTTTTCCTGAGTTCACCACAGCAAATAAATCTGATTCTATGATCCCAGCTCATGTTCTTCTTAGAACAGTCAGCAAACTTCACCAGCATGCTGTTGAGCTGCAAAAAAGAGATCATCATTGCTTTGGCAATGATCTTTAGAGTCTACAAATATTTCTTTAAATATATACCCAGTGACTCAAGGACAGCTTCTCCTTTATCAAGAGCCCCGTGATTTTCTGCTTTTTTTTTTTTAATCAGGATCTCAGAAGTTGTTACTTCAAGGAATAGAATCAAGCCTATCCATTCCAGACTGGCCATTATCATTAATTAGCATATAACCAGAAGTCACTGATGGCTGGGAGCTATTTCATATGGTAAATGCTGTAGATTTGGGGTTGTGGAGCTTTTCATTATGATCATATGGAGATTCTGCCAGGCAGAACTGGTAGCAGAGTGGATTACTCACTCAGTTGCTAGCTGCGAACTCAGTATTTCAAATCCATCAGCTGCCCACAAAAGAAAAATGAAGCTGTCCACTCCTGTCAAGATTTAAAGGAGCAAAAAAACCAAAGGGGCAATTCTATCCCATCCTATAGGATTGCCATGAGTCAGAACCAGTAGGTATCAGTGAATTTGTTTTAATTATTTCTCCAGCCTCTTGATGGAGTCATTTGATTAGTGGAATAATAAGTCGGGATGCTAACCAGACAGTCAGCATTTCAAAACCACCAGCTGCTCTGTGCGAGAAAAAGGAGGCTTTCAACGCCCATGAAGAGTTCCCATTTCAGAAACCCACAAGGACAGTTCTACTCTGTCTTATAACGTTGTTGTGAATTGGAATCAACTCGCTGCCAGTGAGGTTTTTGGTTTTTTTTTTTTTGTACTTCCATAGTGGTGAGTAGTTACCCTCCTTGCCTACACATCTCTGCCCTGAATCCACGCTGCTGTCTATTTTTCCTACTCATAATTCCTTATCTCTCATCCTCTTTGTACTTAAAACGTCCTCATGTGAAAGAATGGAATAAACACCACTATACTGAAGACCTTTGGGTGAATAAAAGACAGCCCAACGGAACGGCTAAGGACTTAGCAGCTGACTCAATGGTTTGTGGTTCAAATGCACCAGACACTCTGTGGGAGCAGAGACCTAGGGCTCTGCTCCAGGAAAGACTACGATCTCTGCAGAGGCCCTATGAGTCATAACGGACAAAGTGGCACACAACTGTCACTTGATGGATAAGGAAGAGTTAGTTACCTCTTGTTGGTTCATTCTAACGTAAAAATAAGGAAGCATTCAACCAAATAAGCCAATATTTACTGAGGAACTTTTAGGTGTCTGAAAGATGATTGGAAACATATTTTAGGGGCTGAGCTGAAGTGTGTTTGTGTATATTTCATTAATCACACGAAAAAGGTCAACACATTTTCAGCTTGACTCTGGGCCTTAAACAGGATTGGATAATGCAAGGAAAGGATTAGACTTCCTAGGTTCAGCCAATGCCTAAGGCCTAAGGCTCAGGGCAGTGATCCTGGAATCGAGGCATGACCTGGCCAGCAGTTCGTCCACAAAGAATGCTTTTCTCTGAGGGAAGAGGAGTGTTTTAAGGATGGAAAAGAGAATGCACCATGCATTTGGCTCAGAGTCATGTTATTTCCTTCCTCCTAAGAGAACTTTATGTCCTTTAAGTAACTTCCTAGTCATCAAATGAGTCTTTATTAAATTTTCACATGCACTTAGTTCCAGATTCAATTTGAAATGTGCTTCAAGGAGCATCATAAGGTCTAAGTTATTAGCTCAAGAAAAATAGCAGAGCATATTTTAGAGATTGGCACAGAACTGTGCCTCTCAAGGCCCACCCGTTGGTATTCTGGGGTCTTGGTATACCATACGAAGAGTCTTTATTTTGTCAAGTAAACATAATAACCACTACACCAAGGAAACCATGTCAGCATTTTTTTGGATATATAGATGTAGATATCTATATATTTCTAGATGTCGATATCTACTTATCTATATCTATCTGCCTGCTCCTTTACAAATTTACAGCCTCAGAAATTAGAAATCAGAATTGACCCCATAGTAGTGGTTATTTATTTTAACTCGCGTTTAAAGGCAAATAACTAACTTATCAAATTAGTGACTTCTAGAATATAGTTGTTTAAAGCAATGCTAAAGCAGGTAATTGAGAGGTTAGAAATTGGGTCAATTTAAAGAAAAATACTAATACTGCTGGGCTATCACAAAAGTCTTCAAAGTTCTGCTCCAGTGACTGTAGCTTAAGGAATACCAGTAAAGCCAGTAGAAGAGCATAGCAAAGCAAGAACCCAGGGTTGACTCCTTGGTCAACAAATGGTGGTATTTTGACTTCAGCAAGGGGCTCTGGTCCCTGAGACTGAGTTGACTGAAGTATAAAGGTAGTCGTGCAGGCGGCCTCCAAGGTCCCTTCCAATTCTCACATGTGACGATTCTCTACTGGAAACTTTCTGTGAGTAATGGAACACAGGGAGGTTAAGTCTGTGTTGCTCATTGTGATGTCAAGACTAGAAGTGGACATAGACAAGGCCTTTACTCCTGGCTATTGAGAAACTGTGAGGTGGAGTACAGAGGTCCCGGGATCAGGAATCAAGGACCTCTATGCTAGTTTTTATCACATTCTGAGTACCCTGTACCTCACAAAGTCATCTACTGTCATCTGTGAGGACAAAGGGTCATGGGGATCATGGCAGTATTATGCCTAGCAGTTAACCATTCAGCTACTTAATCAAAAGACTAGAGGCTCCTACCCGCCCAACAAATCCGTAGTAAAAAGACATCACACTCTGTTCTTATCAACAGTGGAGCAAAGCAAACCCTATGGGGCCGTCAGTCCAACCACACGTCACAGAAAGAGCCAGAGCACACTGCGCACTGTTTTCAGAAGGGACCCTGACCACTTTTTCTTGACTTGTGGATGACTTCAATTCTATTCTCTGGCTACTGGTGGCATAGTGGTTTTGCCCTGGGAATAATGTCTACAAAGTCAACAGTTTGAAACCTTGAGTCACTTCTCAGGAGAAAGACGGGACCTTCAAAACTGGCCAAGAGCGACAGGCTCAGAAAGCACAGGGGGCAGGTTTCGTCTGTCCGAGAGGCTCTCTATGCATTGGACCTGGCTGGGTGGCAGGGAGTGACTTCTGGTTAGATGCTAATTAATGATAATAGCCAGCCTGGAATGGATAGGCTTGATTCTATTCCTTGAAGTAACAACTTCTAAGATCCTGGTTTAAAAAAAAAAAAAAGCAGAAAATCACAGAGGATCTTGATAAAGGAGAAGCTGTCCTTGAGTCACTGGGTATATATTTAAAGAAATATTTGTGGACTCTAAAGCTCATCGCCAAAGCAATGATGATCTCTTTTTTGCAGCTCAACAGCATGCTGCCTTCTTGGGGTGAAGTTTGCTGACTGGGAATGCTGTCTACAACGTCAGCAGTTTGTGAGCCCAAAGTAACATGTTTGCACTGAAGTCACTTCCAGAAATGCCACCTTACTCACAGAGTTGTATGCTAAGCCTAACCTTTTAAATAGAGTTAGTTATTTCTGTCCAAATATCTGTGTGCACATTATTTACCTGGGTGGGCTATTTGCCAAAAAATGCGGTCCTCTGTCACACGGATGGGGCCAGTATGAGTGAAAAATGCACTCAATGAAACCTAATAAAAATATCTCATTATCACCTTGTCTTGGTGGACAGCTCAAATGCAGTGTCTGTGAACTGACAGTCTATGCACACGTCATCAGCCTCATCCTCTTGTCACTAGTGACTTTGTCGTCATGTGGGTTCTCATTTATTAGCATAACATCGATAGTTTTTCAGAATTCTGATGAAGTGTTTCATATGCTGTGAAGCTATCATATAAAACTCATGACAGAGAACCCATACACTCTGACCTCAAAATCTTGAGGGGAAGATGAGCTAGAAAGACATTTTTTATCAAGCTTCCTGAATTCTGGGTTTGCTTTTGTTGTTGCTGTGTTCTTGTTTGTTTGTTTGCTTCCCTGAGATTAACCCAGCAGTCCCAACTGGATAGGCAGTCCCAGATTACAGCTGTCACAAGGTTTTTGCACTTTATCCCCTAGGACAGCCAGTTTACACTCAGACAAATGGTCTGTTGAATTTGAATTATGGGTATTTTTATACCCGCTCCATCACCAGTCTTGCTTATTTGATCTGTTAGATGTCATGGAGATAAATACTGCTGGCAAGAGGCGGGTATCAAGATCTAAATGGAAAGGACAAAGCAGAGAAAGCCCCCATCCAACATAAAGTGAAGGCATCCAATCTTCGGTGGGGGCAAGCACCTCCCTCCAGTCTGGAGCCTGGATTTTTATTATATTGTCAAAACAGATGCTCACAAAAGGTTGTAAAATTGGTAGTATAGTCCTAGACATGTTTTAAGCAAAATGGATGTCTCTAAATATGGAATTTCTTATGCCAAAATGACTACACTCACCATTCTCTCTTCTTTACATTTCAGCTCAGATTCCCCACCCCCACCCCACCTCCTCCCTCATGAAATGTCCAATTTGCA
The DNA here is from genome assembly GCA_004026705.1 of Nesogale talazaci. Taxonomy (NCBI): domain Eukaryota; kingdom Metazoa; phylum Chordata; class Mammalia; order Afrosoricida; family Tenrecidae; genus Nesogale; species Nesogale talazaci. The sequence continues at coordinate 2,673 of PVJH01014772.1, read as the reverse complement.
AGCCTTTTTTACAAGTCAGGGAAGCAGGACAGGCTAAGTAACAATGCAAGCTATACTTTCCACTTCCTCCTTCCTTAATCCAAACAATATCTACACCCAAGTATTTTAGTGATCTGAATTACATTAGCTCTTGGACTGCTCGGTGATCAGGGTCAGGGGCTCCCAAAATTGATTGTCAGTTGTGGCTTACCGTGTGCCATACTGGCTTAACTGCTAAGATCATAGGACAGAGGCGGATATTGGCAATTTTCAAAAATACTTGCAAGGCACCTGGGACCTCTCTCAATCTCCTTCCCTTATGGTGAGTTCCAATCCACAGCAACACCCTCTGTACTCACTTTCCTGGGCGGAGATTAAGCAACTCCCAGTGCCCATCAGCCAGTGCAATAGTCACCATCGTTAACATGAACACTTAATGAAGGGCCTCTCATCAGACTGATGTGACGACCCACTCCACACTCTCGTACCTGTTTCTAAAAGGTGAAAATCTCGCTCGGTTGTGTTTTCACTTATGTATGTGACAAGTGTGTTGATGGCTCTTTCTAGCTAATGACCACTCTTCTGGGGGAGATCTCTGGGCAAAGGATGCGGGGTCATCACCCCATATGGCTCAACTTTTCTGGAAGTTGTCATGGAAGAGATGCTGATGGTGTTCTTTCCCCTTTCGGTCTCTCATCCATCAATTTCCTGTGGCTAAGGCTGCTCTCCTTCTTTGCCCCTTATTTGTGATACGAACAGCTCCCCATCCCCACTTCTCTTTCTCTAGTTAGCTGCCTCCTCCCTGCTTTGTTATGTAGCCAAACAACCTACTGCCACCCAAAGTGACCCTGCAGGACAGGAGTACACCTTAGGGTTTCTGAGATTGTGCATGTTGTGGGAGCAGTGAACCTCATCTTTCTCCCTTGAAGTGGCCTGGGGCGGGGGAGGGGGGGTGTTTGAACTGCCCCTATGAGGTTTGTGGCCAAACACTTACTCTACAGTGCTACCAGGCTCCTTTGGGTTAGGAATGATCACCTGCTGCTAATTCACTGCCTGTAGCTACCACCTAACCCAGGAGTCTTCAAACTTTTTAAATGGGGACAGGTCACTGTCTCTCAGACCATTGGAGGGCCAGACCATAGTTAAAAAATAAATGAATGAAGGGCTGAGCCCCGGTGGTGTCGTGGTTGTGCGAGGGACTGCGACCCACTGGGACGGAGGTTCAATTCCAGCAGTGGGGCTGGGCCTCCTACTCCCACCACCAGAGAGCAGTGATGCCCCCCCCCAAAAAAAAACAAAAGAAAGATAAACAAACAAACAAACGAATGAACAATGAACAAATCCACTGCGGGCCCAGGATGAGTTGGCTGTCAAGCAGGACAGGCAGTGGTGGCAAAAACACCTGGTGGCCGGATAAACGTCCTCAGCGGGCTGCATATGGCCCACTGACCATAGTACAAGGACCCCTGAAAAACATTCTCATTGACCTTTTCCCTTCTTCTCTCCTCCACAAACGGTTTCACGTTTTCATTTCCAAATGTAATTTTAATACCACCACCCCAAACACATCAAATAAACTGCGGTCAGCGAGCTCCTCTTTATCCCTTAAGCAAATAGCATGCCCTACACCACCTCCTCGTGAAACACTGCCTTTCATAACCTCCACCCATCTGCTCCCTTCCTCCTCCAAGTCAACTGTCTTCGGCTCCCCTTCTGATGGGAGCTGGCAAAGGCCAGCCGACCCCGCGCAACACACACAACCAGCCATGGCTTCTTACACCCTTTTGCCTCCTCTTTGTAGGAGAAAGAAAACCCTCATGGCTCCATAAAAGAACCTATTTATGACTCTTTCCAAAGTTTCCTACTCCCGTAAAGCATCACAGTCTGGGGTAGAACACTACGAGGGCAGTTCTACCCTCCCTGTCTGATAAGGTCACTTAGGAGTTGGTATGGATTTGGAGGCAGTGTCTCTGCTTTTTGGGTTTGGTTTTAGGTCCATTCCCCTGACCTCTCCACGCCCCTCCCCAGCCCCTCCCCACAGCAAAATAAGCTTGGGAGAAAGACAGTGAGGCGTTCCAAGGCCAAACACATTCTACTGTTTATTACACATAGTACATTCTTAAATAAAAATGCGTCACATAACATTTTTTGCATAGATATCTTACAATATACCAATTTAAAAAAGAATTATGAAACAGACCAGTAACAAAAATAAATTTTTCTTCATTAATAATTTTGTAACATTAACATACCACCATCATATAATACAAATAATAGTTTTAAATCTTAAGACTTTTGTACAGCAAAAAAACTTGACAAAGTAATATATTTATATTTATATATATATATAAAAAGCTTAAAAAAAATAAAATGTCAAAAAAAGGCATAACCGAGGGCTATAAGACTGGGTACTTCTGTGATATATTTTAAATACCAGAGAAGGCCTGAGAGAATGTGACTGGGGCGGTGGGGTGAGGAGAGGAGGTTGGGAAGAGGTCTCTCCAAAACACACTTGTTGGACACATCCGGCAAAATGAAAATGAATAGTGCAAACACAAAGTTGGTCAAGCCAATGTGACGAGGATAACAGAAGGGGGTGGGAGGGGGGGCTGGGAGGAATTGTGGGCAGTTGAGTGAGGGAGTGGGGGGCAGGGGAGGAGGCACTCGGGAAGGGGGGTGTGTGTAGAAAGGCAG
>PVJH01014771.1:0-55834 GCA_004026705.1 Nesogale talazaci | reverse complement strand
GTAGTGGGTATGTGGTGTATACAAAGTCCATTGTCACAGCTACTTAGTTTTGGGGTTGCCTTCCATCCTGTGGGACTCACCTCTCCCAGCACGATATCAGATATGATTGTGATCCACAGAGTTTTGAGTAGTTGATTTTCAGGAGAAGGTCACCGTATTTCTTCCAAGTCTTCCTTAATGTTAAATGCTTCTCCGATATCTGTCCACCTCAGGTGACCCTGTTAGTATTTGAAGTGTTGGTGGCATAGTGCCCCGCATCATAGCAACACACAAGTCGCTGTAGCATGGCAAACTGACAGAGGAGTGGTTAGTAGATATGAACAACGTGATTGTCCTTAGGCACCATCCAGTCAGTTTCAATTCATAGAGACCCTCTGCACAACAGAATGAAACACTGCCCAGTCCTGCCCAATCCTCACAGTTGTCCTTATGTTTGAGCCCCGATATGAACAGTAGAGGTCATAATTTTTATTATCCCTTAATCTATTAGGCACAGTAACTACAAAGGTGAGCAAAAAGCTCAGGGTCTGGGATAGGGGATACATAACTGATTGTGACATCGTTCCAGGACAGGGTGCAGACGCCTCTACTTCTGGTACACATATGATCTCTATGTTTCTAACCCACACAGAGAGATATACGAAATACTGTAATGGGGAGAGGGTGGATGTTGGAGAGGGTAAGGGGATCTTGGGAGTTAATGGTGAAAATGGAAGGGGTGAGGGAGCACTAGGATGGATTCTGATTGCTTAACTCATCTCAGAGTTGACTTAACCACAGAAGGGGGAATGTCCTTTAAAAAATCAATGAGGAGGTGAATACAATTCTCTTTGACATGTTTGAACTACCAAATTATATGGTATGTAAATTACTTGCTAAGAAATCTATTGGGGGAAAGGAAAAAGATGCTTCACAGCCAACTCGATGGCAGTGAGCAGTAATTCTCCCTTCCCAGGAAGAAGACATTAAAATTGAGAGAATAATAGAGATAACTCTGAGAAGTCTTGGCATAGAGGTTGCACACATTGGGCTGCTAAACACAAAGTCAGCATTTCAAAATCACTGTCCACCCACAGAAGAAAGATGAGACTGTCTGCTCCTGTCAACACTTCAGTAACAGTTGTGCCCACAGAAGAAGGGATGCTGCATGTTTTTAAAGCAGGAAAGGTGTGTGTCAGAGTTGTATCTTTTCACCATACCTATTTAATCTGTATGCTTTACAAATAAATAGAGAACCTGAAATTTAGTAAGTACTTGGGATTGGGATTGGAGGAAGCCTTATTAACAATCTGAACTATGCAGATAATAGAACCTTGCTAGTTGAAAGTGAGGAGGACTTGAAATATTTGATGATGATGATGATGATGGTCAAGAATTGCAGCCTTCAATATTGATTACAACTCAATGTAAAGAAGACCAAAATACTCACGAAAAGAGCATTAGAGGCTGAGCCCGGTGGCATAAGTGGTTGAGTGCGGGACTGTGACCCGCGGGCTTGGCGGTTCAAATCCAGCGGCGGCTCTCAGGAGTGGCACTGGGGAGTGCCCACGACCACCAGAGGCGGTGATGCCCCAAACAACAACAAAAACAATAGAGCATTAGATAAACCATGATAAAATGGAGACGTTGTCAAGGATTTTGTCTCGCTTTAATCCACAATGAATGCACATGGAGGCAGCAGTCCAGAGATCAAATGGAACATTTCATTGGGTAAATCTGCTGCACAAGACCTCTTAAGCGTCTTGAAAAACAAGGATGTCACTTTGAGAACTAAGGTGGGCTGCCTGGTCCAAGCCATGGTATTTTTCCATTGCTTCATCTATATGTGAAAGTTGGACATGAGAAAAGGAAGACTGGAGAAGAAGTGATGCATTTTGAACTATGGTGATGGTGAAGAATATTGAAAGTACCATCAATTCCCAAAAGAACAAGCATCTCTGGGAAGTAAAGGCAGAATGCTTCTTAGAGGCAAGGATGTCAAGACTTTGACTCATGTGCTTGGGACATGCTCTCAGGAGAGACCAGTTCCTGGAGGAAGATATCATGCTTGGTCAAGTAGAAGGACATCGAAAGAGGAAGGCACTGAGCGTGATGGATTGACCCTGTGGCTGGAACAATGGGGTCAGACATAGACACAACGGTGAGGATGGTGCAGGACCAGGGGGTGTTTTGTCCGGTCATACGCAGGTACACGAGGAGTTTGAACTGTCTTGATGACACCCAACAACAACAACATAGCCTACTGACTTGCACAACCCCAAGAAGCAGAACAGTAATGAACAACGCCAACTCCGTAATCTCTCCCGAGGGTTAGAGAAGGGCTGCTTGGGAGGTCATTGTAAAATGAAGCTTATATAATAATTATACTACTTTACAGACTCATTAAAATACCGCATACCCATGGTATTTTTATTAATACAAATTATAAATATGGTATTTTATGAATAAAATGATTTCATTTATTTATGTTTTATTTTATTAATCTTGTTAGTAAAATTCCATGTGTTATTTATGAATTAATTAAAACACCACATATATGGTACATTTATGCAGTACCAGACTCATATATATGGTGCTTTTATTCATATAAATGCTTTGATTGCCTCTTACAGAAGACTGAGGAAAGATCAAGTGCTGGCCTCCAACAGTAAGAGAGCAGTGACTTTGGAGTCATCACCCGGGACGGACGCAGACATAGTGTATCATCTGGAAGCATGGCTCTGTGCTCCTGCCCTCCTGGGTGTGGCGCGGTGCTCCTCAGAGACGGCCTGATACGTGCCTGATGGAGCTGTTGCCCCCACAGAAAAGATCAGAGAAATGCAGGCACGTCCAAGTGTGCCTGCTTGCAGGGTCAGGAAAGGGAAACAATCATAAAGATGGTTGAACTATTTCATCTGTGACTAATCTCTGGGAAAATAAAATAAATAAATAAATAAATAAATAAATAAATAAATAAATAAATCCCCCACAGAATTCGACCAAGTTAATGGGAGCAGCAGCCTCTAGTCTTCATCTGTTAGTCATAACTGGAGCCGCAGACTCACCCGAGCTGGAGAGAGCGCCCAAGAAAAGCCTCGGTGTTTGCATTTTCTGTTTTAATACAGAAACAGAGTATCTGAACCCATGATCATCATTCAGATGTCAGCATTCGCAGCCATAAAGACTTAGCACTTGTTTGTATTTCCTGTCTGTGCTCTTCAACGGAGCGATGAGAAGGATGCTGAAGCCAAGGCATGGGCATGCTAATGCCCATGAAGGCTCAGCATTCTCCCTACAGTCAACCAGCCAACCAACCCACTTCCCTAACCTAGTTGAGACCCTGGTCTCTGCATCTGGAGGTATCCCACCTCCTTTCTATGGGAATTAACTCTCCCATTCTTACCTCCCTCTCTTCCTCACACTGAGGACCTTCCTAACACAGCCACTTACATGAAGTCAAGAATAGCCCAGCCTGCTATAAATGGTTATGTGTTGCATGGCCTAAGGGTAGTACAACGAGCTAATCATTGGCTACTCCCCCAAAGGAGATTTGAGTCCATCCAGGGTTGCCTTGTAGAAAGATCTGGTGATCTTCTTCTGAAAGACCAGTACCATTAGGAGCCTAAGTGAAAGGAGGATGTTTTGAGAGTGATGATGGCAACAAGTGTGCAAATGTGGCCTGCATATAATTGATGTATGTATTGATTGTGATGGGAGTTGTATGAGCCCCCAATAAAATGATTTATTAAAAAAAAGGAGGGGGCTGAGCCCCGGTGGCGTAAGTGGTTGAATGTGGGACTGTGGCCTGCAGGTTTAGCGGTTCAAATCCAGCGGCGGCTCTCAGGAGCAGCACTGGGTAGTGCTCACAATCACCAGAGGCAGTGATACCCACCAAAAAAAAAAAAAAAAAAAAAAAAAAGACACATAGACCAAAAAAAAAAAAAAAGGAGGGGGTGCTGAACCCCGGTAGCGTAGTGGTTGTGCGCGGGACTGCGGCCCACTGGGATGGAGGTTCAATTCCAGCTGCACAGGAGCAAAGGTTGGGCCTCCTACTCCCACCACCAGAGGGCAGTGATGCCTAAGAAAAACTAAAAATAAAAAAAAGGAGGGGGCTTAGCCCTGGTGGCCTAGTGATTGTGTGTGGGACTACGGCCCACAAGGTTGACAGTTCAAATTCAGCAGCAACTCTCCATGAGCAAGGCTGGGCTTCCTACTTCCACCAGGGCAGTGATGCCACACAAAAAAAAGGAGGGGAAAGAGGAGCTTATACCAAGGGCTCAAGTAGAAAATATTTGGCAATGAATATGGTAACATTTACAAATATGCTTGATACAAATGATGTATGGAATGTTATAAGAGTCCCCAATAAAATCATTGGGGAAAAAAAAGATCAATACCATTAAAAACCTTTAGGGGCACAGTTCTCAGAAACAAATGGTATCACCATGTGTCAAAATCAATTTGACATCAACTGGTGTGAAGTTTATTTTGGTTTTTGTTGTTGTTATATGGTATAACGGATAAAAAAATTCTGTTTCGCAAGTATTCATTATATTCCCAGTTTTCTATTGAGTATTGTATATGCATTTTTTCACTTAACCATGACAAAAGATACTTCTATCCTCACCCCACAGATGAAAAATTGAGAACCAGGAAAGTTACATAATTTCTCTGAAGTCAAACACCATACATTCAACACCTAATTTTTAGAATTCTGGAATCAAGGGCTGAGCCCCGGTGGCATAGTGGTTGTATGCGGAACTGCGGCCCACTGGGATGGAGGTTCAATTCCCGCTCCACAGGAGCAAAGGCTGGGCCTCCTACTCCCACCACCAGGGCAGTGATGCCTAAAAATAAAAAAATAATAATAAAAAAATAAAGAATTCTGGAATCACAGCAAAAATGACTATTCTACTGTTTTCGTTATGAATTACAATGGGTATTAATAGTTCATATTGATGAATATATTAATTTTTAAGAGTTTAATATTTATTGCTTGAGCTGTTAATACTCCAAAATTATTTCCATTATATTAACCAAATACAAGTACTTTTAGGAATCAATTGCCCACGAAAATCCACTACAGATTTGAAACATTGAGCATCAATGACAGAAGACTTGATGTGCTATGAAATGACATCTAGAACATTACATATGAATAAAGCAAAGACCATTAAAAGACAAGAAAGGGAGAAAGAAGATATCAAAGTGAACATCAGAAAAGACTTGCTTTTTGAGTTGCTAAAAGTAATGGAAGAGATCCTGAAGTAAAAGAACTCAACAGAAATTTTCAAAGGACACATCAATTAAAAAAAAGTAAAGTATTATAATGAAATGTGCACTACCTAGAGTTTGAAAGTCTAAAAAGAAGAGCCCTGATGGCCTAGTGATTGTGTGTGGGACTGGGGCCCACAGGGTTGACAGTTCAAATCCAGCAGCAACTCTCCAGGAGCAAGGCTGGGCTTCCTACTCTCACCAGGGCAGTGATGCCACACAAAAAGAAGAAGAAGAAGATGCTCGGCATATCTCTAGTTGAGATAACTGAAGGAAAGATGTCAGTCTCAAGTTGTACTTGATTCTAAAGATTCTAAGGGCAAAATATTGAATATTGATTCTACGGGCAAAATATTGAATGATGCAGAAAGCATCAAGTATAATGGAGAGGATGCATAGAAGTCACTATATAAAAAAGAGCTGGTCAACATTCCATCATTTCAAGAGGTCGGATATGATCAAGAACTAAGGGTGTTGATGGAAGAGGTCCAAACTGCATTGAAGGCATTAGCCAAAAACAATGCTCCAGGAATCGGCAGATACTAATGGAAGTCTTTCAACAAACTGATGAAGTACTAGACGCACTCTTCCACCTAAGCCAAGAAGTTTGAAAGACAGTCACTCGGCTAACCAAATGGAAGAAACCCAAGCGTGTATCTGTTTCATGGATGTTGGAGTATTGAGGTACGTGTTGAGCTGCTAGCCACAAGGTCAGCAGTTCAAAACTGCAGCTATTCAGTGGGAGAAATATGAGGTTTTCTATTCCCATAAAGATTTAGTCTCAGAAGCCCACAGGGGTATTTTATTCTGTCCTATAGGGTTGCTATGAATTAGAACCAATTAGCTGACAGAGAGAGAGAGAGAGAGAGAGAGAGAGAGAGAGAGAGAGATTCCAAAGCATGATGATTCACTGTAATATGGAAAGTATTGAACAATAACATGGATAGTACATGCAACTAAAATTTTGCTGGCAATCGCTGAACAATAATTGCAACAGTACATAAAAAGGGAAAAGTCAGAAGTCCAAGCTGAATTCACAAAAGGACATGGATTGAGAGGTTTATCATTGCTGATGTCAGATGAATCTTGACTGAAAACAGAATCCTAGAAAGAGTTGTATTTTGGCTAAGCAAAGGCATTGGACCATGTAAACATAACAAACTATGGCTAACACAAAGATGAATGGGAACTCCAGAACACTTCACTGTGTTCGTATAAAATGTGTGCATGATCCATACACAGCCATATGAAGAGAACAAAGGAAGACTAAATGATTTTCAATCAGGAAAGGAGGGCATCAGTATACTATCCTTTCCCCATACTAATTCAGTCTGTCTGCCAAGCAATTAATCAGAGAAGGAGAACTATATGAAGAAGGGCTCAGCAATAGGAATGAAGGAAGTCTTGTTAACAACCCACAATATGCAGTTGGCACAACATTGTTTGCTGAAAGCAAAGAGGACTTGACCCATTTGCCAAAGGAGATCAAGGATTACAGCCTCTATTATTGTTTACCACTCAGTGTAAAAAAAGCACAAATCTTCACAGCTGGACCAAGAGGCAACATCAGGATAAATGAAGAAAAGATTGAAGTGATCAAGGATTTCATCTTGCTTGGCTCCACAGTCATGCTCAGAGAAGAGAGCCAAATCAGAGCCAAATCAAATGATGTAGTGCATTGGGCAGATCTACTGCAAAAGACCTCTTTGAAGCACTGACAGTCAAGATGCCACTTTTTTTCAATCATCTCATGTACACATAAAAGCTGTACAATGAATAAAGAAGAGCAAAGGAGAATGTATGTATTTGAATTATGGTGCGGGCGAAGAATATTGAAAGTACCATGGCCTGACTGACTACAGAGCAGATCTCTGTCTTGGAAGAAGTATATCCAGAAGGCTCCTTGGCCATGAGGATGGCAAGACTACCCCTCACATACTTTAGACACATTAACAAGAGATCCAGTCCCTGAAAAAGGGCATCGTGCTGGATAAAGTAGAATGCCAGAGAAACGAGGAAGACCATCAAGAAGGTATGTTACCCAATGGCCACAACAATGGTCTCAAACATAGCAATGATAGTGATGGGTATAGGACGGGGCAGGATTTTGTTCTGTGGTGCACAGGGACATTGTAATTTGGAACCAACTGGATGGCATCTGACAGCAACAAGAACACACTCCTCACCCTTCTAAATGCTCCATATGACAGGAACAAAACACATAGAAAAAACATTTCCCAGAGCCACCTGCCATCAGTGCTTTGGTTAAACTTCCCAAAGAGAGACTTGTGTGACATTTATAAGGTGAACTACAAGGGGAACGACATTTTTCTCTAGAAGTAACAGTGGGTTTTCTAGTTACGGTCCTGAGAATCATCCACTATGGTGCTGCGGGCAACTTCTCTGGGTGGCAGCTACCTGGAACTCTTAATCTTGAAACTTCTGTGTTAGTCCGGGTAGACTAGAGGGACAAATTTCATAGACACACACATGGATATAAGGAAAGGGTTTATATACAAAAGAAATGGAAGACTGAGAAAGCATCCCAACCCAGTCCAGTTCAAAGTCCTAAGTCCGATATTAGCCCATATGTCCGATACCAGTCTATAAAGTCTCCTTCCGACTCACGAAGTCACAGGTCAGTGGGTGCAGAATCCTGGCACTGGCAGGAGTCTCCCCATGGCTCCTTGCTTCCAGGGTGGCAGAAGCAACTCATCGCTAGCAGGGGTCTCCACATGGCATCTTCAGCTTCAGAGGTCTGGTTCCATCAGGGCAAAGCCGTATGCCTTCTCTGGCTTCTCAGACGCTGCCATCTTGTCTTCTCCATGATTCATCATCTCTGAGACTAACTCCCAACAACTGGGGAAATAGATTCTCATCTTCATGAGAGAAGTATCACGAGATTTCCCAGACGTAACAAGAGAAAGCCATGCCCACACAGAGGCCTCATTGGCTACTCAATGGCTATCTCCAGATTAACAGGCTAGCCTCCACCCCTACATCTCAATCATGAAATTAACATAAGCACATGACCGCCACAGCTTCCTTGGCAATGAGGCTTCATGATCATCCCAATCTTTACTCCTCACCTCTTCTGATAGTTGAGTAAGTCCCCATGTCCCCTTCTAAAATCTCTTCTGACCTGAGACACCAAGAGCAACTTCTCTTTTCCTGAGAGAAGCCTGATTTAGATACGCTATCCAAAGCAAGAATCACTGATGATGTAATGAAAGCATGTGATAAACCAATTCACATTTATTACCATATATGTTCTAGACAGAGTCTTTGATGTTGAAATTCCAACCTGCATAAGAAAAATCTTTGCCCTTGATGAATTTACACTTCCATATTTCATAAGGAGTCATTCTGCCACAAGGGAATACAAATAAGAAAGAAAATTTAAAGCACTGGGACATTAGTATTAACTTGGACACTGGGGAAGGTGGATCTGCTTTCCCATTTATGTGCTTCTGCTAGCCATTTGCTGTTTCATCCTGGACTGTGCTAAAGAACCACTCAGCAAATCATGTCTCTGTAGTTTTATCCTGTGGCAGCAGCACGGGTTTGGAACTGAATGGATCCAGATAAAAACCGCTGGTGGCTAAGTGACCTAGGACCTTATTTTTCATCGGTAAAATGGCTTTTAAAAGCATGACGATATGTGTATAAATTGTTGGATGGAAAGCTGGTTAGTCCTATAAACTTTCACCCAATTCACAATAAAAAGTTTTAAAAATACAATAAAAAGACATGAAATTAAAAGCAAAAAGCAAAAGCACACCAAGACAGAGCACACAGAGCTCCCTTGTTCATTTCCAGAGGAGCGACATAGAGAATGTGGGGTCCAGGATGACCGAGGGACAGTCCCGCTTTTAAACAATTTTTCGCCTGTTCCGTGGCGTTTTTTAAAAAGTCCTGATTTTTGGAAAGAATGCATGACAAGCTAGGGAATGGCGGGAGAATGGGAAGGGAATATACCCCCTCCCCCCCTAAGGTCAATGGTGTCCCTCTTTACCAATGTTAAAATCTGGTCACTTGTTTTCTCTTTCTTCCTCTGTCCTTCACACATTGAAGAATGTCTGTGGCTGCTGGCGATGCCTTTGGTTGCGTGGGGGGCTGAAAACCCTAAGGTTGGCGGCTTGAAGCTACCAGCTGCTCTGTGGGTGAAAATGGGGCATCTGATCCATGAAGACCTAGCGCTTTGGAAACCCTGTGGGGGTCGTTGTACTCTGTCTCATAAAGTCACCATGCATCAGAATTGGCTCCATGGACCATGGGAGTGCATTTGGAGTCTCTGAAACTCCAAGGCAGTCCTCCAAAGGTTCTCTCTCCTGGGAATCATGCCCTTTGATAGTGCGCCCCTCTCCCCCTACCCAGAATAGGGCTCACTATGTAACCAGTCAGATATTGCCCAAAGAGCTGCATGTATGTCTCCCAGTTTCCACCTTGTTCTTTCTTGAATTATTCCCTCCAGGAAGCCACTTTCCGTGTTCTAAAGACACTCAGTAGCGAGGTGTGGTGGGGAGGAGCTAGAGCTTCTTCCTAACAGGCAGCAAGGAGCAGATGCCCGCTGCTCACAACCACAGCCACCTGAACAGGCTACCTTGGGAGTGGGTCCTCCAGGCCTGACCAAGCGATCAGGTGATTGGAGGTCGGCTGATGCCCACACTCCACAACTCAACTACCTACCCCCTCATTGCTGAAGAGATTAGGCAGGATCATAAGTGTTTATTGCTGTGTTTAGCTGCTAAATTTTGTAGCAGTTAGGTATGTAGCGATAGATACCTAATACCCAAACCTAACACACTGCTATTGAGTGAATTCTGAATCTTAGCCACCCGGTATAGGGTTTCTGAGGCCCTAAGAGCAGACATCTCATCTTTCTCCTCCATATGGCCTCTGCATTTGACCCACACACCGTGTGGGTAGCAGGTCCAATGCTTACCTGTCAGTGCCACCAGGGATCCTTGCTACCCAATACACAATTCATAAATTTTTTTCTGTATCTTCTCCTTTCTGCACATGAAAAATTCCCAAATAGAATTGCCTCACCAACTTTCATCCTAGACCCATATGCTCTTTCTCCTCACCACAGCCATCCCCCTCCATCACATGACATGTTCCTGATATAGTGTGTTCTAATGGGGTACAGACCACCACCCCCAACCCCAGTCCAGAGAGTTATACTTCTTTAGTTATTGCCTTTCTCCTGAAAATCTGTTTCTGCCATTTTTATCTTATCTTTTTCTTCTCCTCGGAAATAAGGGTAAGAAAATGCTAGTTGAACAAAGAAAGATGAGAAAGTTATAAGTCCATTTACCCTGGAACTCAATGTCTTACAGTGTTCCTGTAAGAATTAGATACAGTGCTCAATTCAGTGGTTGGCGAATAGGCTCCCAGTCTCTGGTGGCTTTGCCCTTTCTCTAGCAAGTCGCAGCACACCTGGAGTCTCTGGAGTTCACCTCCATCCTTCACAACCACTTGTTTAAGTACTTTCTATTCTCTTCAACTGAACTCTAGTGTATGCGTGTGACTGATGGCCTCTCACCCCATGTCCAAAACAAACATATACTTGATTAATTCTGGAAACCCCTCTTTGTCCCCCAGACCAATAACACTGTCCATTTCCTCCTATCTCTCCAATATCAGCATGAACAAACACTCTCACATCTCTCTTCCTGTGTAGGAGGGCCTCAGGATAGGAAACATGTCCTGTGTGAATCTGTAGCCTCACACCGAACTTGTCATAAGAAAGAGGGAAGAACAAAGAGAAGGGAGAGTGATAGTACACCTACTATCTCTCTTGTCTCCCTTTTCTTGCTGGCCTGATTTTCTGCGAGAGAGTCACCTCTCGTCCTTGTGGTTAGGTGTCTTTCAATCACTTCTGACTCAAAGCAATCCTGTGTGCAACAGAAGGAAGCACTGCTCAGTCCTGGCACATCCTCACAATTGCTCACAATTGTGTGAGCCCACTGTTGCAGCCACTGTGTCTGTCCACAGGCTACCTTCTTTTCACTGCCCCCTTACTTTCCCAAGCATGATGTCCTTTCCAGGGTCGGGTCTCTCCTGATAACACGCCCAAAGTTATGTGAGACAACGTCTTACCATTCTTATGTCTAGGAAGCATTATAGTTGTACATCTTCAAAGGCAGATCTGTTTGTCCTTCTATCTATCCATGGTACTTTCAATATTTTCCTCCAGCACCACCATTCAAATACATCTATTCTCCTTCAGTCTTCCTTATTCAGTGTCAAACTTTCACATGCATAGGAGGTGATGGAAAATACCATGGCCTGGGTCAGCCATCCTAATTTTCAAAGCGGAATCCTTTCTTTAAAGAGGTCTTGTGCAGCAAATGTACTCAAGGCAACACTTCCTTTGACCTCTTGAATGCTGCTCCCCCGAATAGCCCAAATATCTGGATGAGTACTGTTCACTCAAACACCCAGAGCTTAGTTGGCTCAAAGAAATCACTCTGTTCCAATTCCTTTATTACAGATTTTCTCCAAAATGGACATGTGATCCTTTAAGGGACATTTTCTGAGCCTTCTGAGGAAGACAAGACACGCTGACTCTTCCTGGTGAGTATGAATAAGGAAGACTAGTCGTAAGAGTTCTTGATGCTCTTTTGTGAGTTCACAGGCAGAGCCTATCTGAGGATAAAGCAAATGGTGAGGACTGGAATTGTTTCCAGACTGGAGCGATAGAAAATATAAACTGATTTTCTTGGACATAGGTCACACCCTGCCTAAAAGTGTGAACCCTTGACCTTCATGGACAGGGATTATAACCCAAACTGCCAACTTTCTGCCATGGAATTCATGCTGGCTCGTAGCATTCCAGTAGCACAGAGTAGAGTTGCCTTTGTAGATTTCTGAGACTGTAAATCGTTATTCAATCACAAAGCTTCATCTTTCTCCCAAGGAGTGCCCGGTGGTTTTGAACTGTGGACTTGTGGTTAGGAATCCCACATGCAACTCACTATGATACCAGGGTTCCATTATAATTTCTTCCGAAAACCCTTTTTCTGGGAATTAATACAGATATCCTATCATTCCATGGTTCAGGCACAGCAAGCAGTATTGTATCATTTCTATGGTAATCAGTTTCAAAATGTTCTTTCCTTTCTTGAACTCCTTGACGTCAGCTCCCTTTTACACCCCCCCCCAAAAAAAAAACTGTACTGCCAGAAACCCTGATTCTACTTGCTGTCCTTCGAGGTCCATCGATGCTGGGGTGCACGTACTGAAAAACAGGCAAACATCTAACAAAAATTGAAGAGGATCACCCCTAACGACAAACTACATCTGAGATCAATCCCAACGTAAACAAACAAGCAGAATACAGAAAGTGTCAAAAACTGGATCAGGCCCAACATGCATGAGAAGAAGGATCAACTGACAAGGTTGTGATCGTTCGAGTCAGGTTTATCTTTTTTATTTTTTATAGTCATCTCTCCAATGCACTCTGTTTAGGAACCAGTTTCTTCCCATCTCTCCCCCTATTATGGATGGAGGGAAATCACTGGAGGCTTATTCCCTAGGTAGATCCCACAAACGTGTCTTGGGCGTTGTTCTAGGAAGGGTTCTCTAGAGAAAGAAAACCAGGACATTTGTGATTATATAGATATAGATAGATAGTTTTTATAAATATTTTATGGGGGGCCTTTTATAAATCTTATAACAATCCATCGTTCAATTGTATTAAGCACACTTGTACATGTGCTGTCATCAACATTTCCAAAGTATCTTCTTTCTACTTGAGCTCTTGGTAT
This sequence comes from Nesogale talazaci, assembly GCA_004026705.1. NCBI lineage: Eukaryota > Metazoa > Chordata > Mammalia > Afrosoricida > Tenrecidae > Nesogale > Nesogale talazaci. The sequence continues at coordinate 42,806 of PVJH01014771.1, read as the reverse complement.
CAGCCTCCCCTCCCCCCCCCTATTCCCACTCTCATGACCCCTCGGTCAGTTATATATTATTGTTGCTAGTTCATGTCTTACACTGTTCATTGCCTCCCTTCACCTAGATTTCTGTTATTCATCCCCCTGGGGTGGTGGTCATATATCAAACTTTGTGATAGATTGCCCCTTTCTTCCCCCTTCACCGCCCCCATCCCCTATCCTTATGATATCCCTACTCTTACTACTTTTCCTGTGGGTTTTATCTGTCCTGAATTCCACGTGTCTTGAGCTCTTATCTGTACTGATGTGTGTTCTCTGGTCTAGCTGGATTTTTTAAGGTAGAACTGGGTTGTAATGGGGCAGGAGAGGGCATTCCTGGTTGAATTGTCCCTTCTTTGTAACCCTTCTGTGGGAGTGTAGCAGTCACCTAATCTGGTGTCAATTTGAGGATTAAGAGTGTAGGGGTGGCGTCTAGCCTGCCAATCTGGAAATAGGCAATGAGATCTATGTGGGCATGGTCTTCTCCTGAGAATTCTGGGAAATGTGGCAATTCCTTCTTGGAGGTGGAGACACTATCTCTCTCAGTTCATTTCCTTGAAGACCTTCTACTGACAACACTCCCTGAGAGACATTGAAGCGGACAAGACACATGGTAGCATGCAGCTAGACTATGGGAGACCTCAGTACTGAGATGTTTCTACCCTCACTGGACACACAAGACTCTGCATCTACTGGCCTGTGATTGTCCTGGTGTCATTGCATGTATTTCGTAAGTCTGAAGAGAGTTTATAGATTGGTATCAGACATGTGGGATAATATCGGACTTATGTCATTGGACTGGAATAGGCTGGCATGTTTTCTCAATGTTCAATTCCTCTTGTATTTAAACCTCTCCTTTATATACGTGTGTGTGTGTGAATTTGTTTATCTAGTCTTCCCAGACTAACACAGGGGGTATGTCCAAATGTCTACTTAGAGGGTTGGGGTCTCCACTCCAAACCTCCTCAGTCACGTCAATTTAATTGTTTGTTTTGGATCTTTTGATACCAGATACCTGATCCTGTCAATATCTCATTATCACACAGGCTAGTGTGTTTCTCCCATATGGGCTTATTTGCTTCCCTGCAAGAGGGCATCTGGAATGCAAGCACGGTGATGGGACCCACCAGCTTCAAGTTCAAGCAAGGTACAAGGCAACAACATGGTGAAGTAGGTCTCAAAAGAGCCTCAGGCTCTAGCAACAGATCCACAGGTTGGCTTGGCCCACAGGGAGTGTTGCACACAGGTTGAGCCAGAGAGCTAGCTAAAGCAGCAGCACACTGGTCTGATACACCAGGGAGCAAAAGGGAGATGGGATGCTGTCTGTCTTTATTTATTCTGATTGTCCTTCAACAGAAGGACCTGCTTAAACTGTGACCTGCTTAAACTCCAACCATTCTTAATGGCCTCATCAGCACAATAAACCTATCACAGGTTCCACTGTCATCCATAGCCTTCTGCAAATCTGATTCTTATAAATTAGGCTCCCTCCTTTGGCGTTGATTTGTAAGATTTACAATCCTTCGATCACTGATGTTGGTGTGCTTCTTCCTTGTGGACTTGGTTGACTTTTCACTTATATGGCTGCTAATTTGGAAACAAGTCTTTCTTTTTTTTGGGGGGGGGGTGGGGAAATCACTGCCCTCTGGTGGGAGTGGGAGGCCCACACTTGCTCCTGGAGAACTGCTGCTGGATTTGAACCGCCAAGCCAGTGGGCCGCAGTCCTGCACTCAACCACTATGCCACAGGGCTCAGTCCCTTGGAAACCAGTCTTTAAGACCCGAGGTGCTGTTTTATCTGATAGCAGGGCACCATTTAAGTTCTTCACCACACTTGACTTTAGCACCCATATCTTCTGTGTTCTCTTTCCGAGGGTGCGTAAGGAGCAGGGCCCACAGCAAGAAATAAGGCTTCTTAACTTGAGAATTCCTTTATTATGAGAGCCAGCTTCAGCTGAGTTTCCTTCCACTGGCAACATCCTAAAAGAACCCTAACTGACACAGGAGAGAAAAAGAGAGAAAGATGGGAGAGAAAAAACAAAACAAAATTATCATCCAAAATGTTTCAGACAAGTAAAATTTGGTATTTAGAGGAATGTTCGGTAAATTTACTCTTCTAGGATCTCTCATTCCTCGTGGAAGTCAGATAAGAAAGACAGTGCTAAAATTATATTTTTCCACATTCATTTATTCACTCATTCAACAAATATTGTGTATCTTCTCTGAAGATAGGTGCCAGGCTACCACAAGAAGATATGATCTTTGTCAAACGAAGGTGAGAGATACATCTATCATCAAGTGTAGGCAATAAAAATGATTACTGTTCTGTGCTAGAGGCGCCCTGGTGGTGTCGTGGTCACTAACTGTGCTGCAACTCACAAGGTTAGTAATTCAAAACCACCAGTTGCTCTGAAGGGGAAAGATGAGGCTTTCTATTTCTTTTTTTTTGAGGGGGGTCATCACTGCTCTCCGGCGGTGGGAGTAGGAGGCCCAGCCCCACTGCTGGAATCGAACCTCCGTCCCGGTGGGCCGCAGTCCTGCGCACAACCGGGGCTCAGCCCGAGGCTTTCTATTTCTGTGTAGACGTTCACTCTAGGAAACTGATGGGAGCGGTTCTACCTGTCCTATAGAATTACCTTGAGTCAGAATTGACTTCATGTCAGTGAGTTTGATTATGTTTTGATCCTGTGCCACATAGCATTCATATTGGAGAACATCTTATCACATATATATGGCCCCATAAGACTATAACAATTTCTGAAGTCAGTTAATAAATAGGACATAACAAATACACTTCTCACTCACAACATGTCTACTTCATATGTCATTTGTAAAGTGATTGTGCTTTCTGGGGTATAATGGTACAGTACATGTATCTAATATAATACATAGGTCTTCATAGTTGTAATGACTGCCTATGTAAGTGGCTAATGTATGTATGGTACTGTCTTTTCTATCTAAAAAGTTTACTGTAGCTGAACCCCGGTAGCGTAAGTGGTTGAGTGCGGGACTGCGGCCAGCAGGCTTGGTAGTTCAAATCTGGCGGCGGCTCTCAGGAGCAGCACTGGGTAGCACCCACGACCACCAGAGGCAGTGATGCCCCCCCAAAAAATAAATAAAAAGTTTATGTATAAGCATGTATAAGCATGTTTGTTGTATTCAACCATAGGCAACAACATCCAATCTCATGTTTCTCAATTCTAGACTCTCATAGTGTTTGCTCTCTGTGTAATTTCATTTTGATGTGCATCATGGCTCCCAAACACAGCAAAATCTGTACCCATGAGAGCAATTGAAAGAGAAAAGGAGAAATGTCAATGTAGAAGTGAAGCAAAGGGTTATTAAACAACACTTGGGGAGGAAACCCGTGAATGCTATTACTCATGTTTAGGCATGTTGCACTCAACAATCATGATGATCCCCCAAACCAAGGAAACATTCTCCAAGGTATTTGAGCATTGGCTCCACTGAAAACTACAAAGCTCATGAAATTGCAGAAAAAACAAACAACACAAAACCCCTCACGCTATCGAGGCAATACTAACTCACAGCTACTCCCCGTGGGATTCCAAGAAAACTTGTCTATGGGAGTAGAAAGGCCAGTCTTTCTACTGCTGAGTTGCTGGTGGTTTCGAACGGCAAACCATGCATATCAGAGCCCAATCCATAACCACTATGCCACCAGGACGCCTAGTGAAATTGCGAGAGGGAAACTATACAAAATTGAGAGAAATGACTAAGGTCCTAGACTGAGGACCAAACACAAAAGCAATTCCCTCTCAGTGAACTGACCATCACTGCTAAGTCGCAAGGCTTGTTTGAGTTTGAAATGCTTAAACAAGAAGTGAGAGCAGATGGTGGATACTGTGTTCACACAACATTCAGATCACGTAACGCCCTGTTTCACAGAGCATATAGTAGGCAGCAGGCATGACTGTAATTATTTCATGACTGCTGGAGAGCGGCTGGATCACAGCTGAGAACTGGTTGCCAGGGGTAGGACTAGGGAAGAAGAGACCAGGAAATTGAAGACTGGAAAGAATGCTAATGAGGGCCAGGTTAAAGGAACTGTAAAAGGGAATTCTGAAAGAGAGTGCGGGTTGAGAGGCCAGGTTGGTTTTAGAGAAGACTTGAGTTCAGAGACTAGCTGGAAGAACAGTTGGCAGTTTGCAGACTTGCTGGGAGACTCCAAGGAGGCTAGAAGAAAAGGAGGGCAGTAGCAGTCACCAGGCAACTTTAAGGCCCTGGACATCCTGGTCAACCTGTGAGTCAAAGAAGATTCTATACTCTCTCCACCCAACTTTCCTTGAAGCCCTTTCCATTTACCTGGCACCCTACTCCCAGATGCTGTTTCTATAGAACCTTCTCTAATCCTCCCCCAAGAGTTCCAGGGTCACGACTGTTGGAGTACTCAGCTGAGAAACAAAAAGAAACCAACTCCTCCTGCTTTTAAAATATCAGCCACTGACAGCCCTGGGGAGCACATTTCTACCCTCATACTCACAGTCACCATGAGCCAGAATGGACGCAATAGCAACTGAATAGAAAGGTCTCCAACTGTCTACCGGGTCTCCTCTTTCACCTGCCATTAGTGTTTGCCCCAAATCTAACCAACTTCTAGACTCTAGACCAACCAGGACAATCTGGACTCTAAACACCTTTTATGTAGCTATATCTCATTATACTTAGCTTATATGTTTATCATGACCACTGACTATATATTTCCATCTATGTGGCCCCAATATATAAACTGATTCTTCATTATTTAAGCACCTGTTAAGTGATTGGAGGGGCAGTGTGGTCATGTGGTCAAGTGACTTTATAGGGTAGCCTAAGCTGGGTATAAGACTTGGTTCCTGCACTCACTGTGGCATCCTAGGTTTGTTCTCTTACTTCTTTGCATTCAATTCCTCAGTCTTACTGTAGCTCATCTGATTCATCTTTACCTCCAGTTGTTAAGGAGGATTCCATGAAATGACGCAGAGAGAGGTACCTGGCCAAGAAGGCTGAATTAAGACCTACGTGTTCTTACTGACATTTAGGAACAGCCCACTTTAAATTCTGACACTTTGAAAGCTTTTGCCCAACTTTAAGAGCCATGCTCTACAAACTCACTCATCCTGACACCTAGTGAGGTATCCCTGTAGGAAGAGCACTTTATTGTTAGCAACACATTCTTGCCACCCCCGACACACACACACACACCTTCTTTTTTTTGGGGGGGGGCATTTCTTCACCTCGCAATTGGTATATGCTGGGTAGATTTTTAATAAATGCTAGCACAGTAGGATGCAGGAAGCTGCCGGCCTCTTTTCAGTGAGTGAGGATATCAGGCACTACCCTGAGCAGAATTCTCTGTTCAGACAAGTGCCACCAAGTCCTTTAGGGTTAAGGAGTAAAGAAAGCTGGAGGGAGATGTGGCAAGGATTCTCACCAGGAGAGCAGAGGCATTTGAATTCAACACGAGAGCTTTGGCATTCCTGCAGGAGGACTGGCTCTGGTGTAGCCCGGACTCCTGCCTCCCCTCACACTTTTCTACATTAACAAACACTGTGAGTGGGAACTGAGAGAGTGTCGCTTTGGAGCCCAGCCACTGGGGATTTCTAGGGTGTTGACCAAGTTACTAGAATGGATGAGTGTCCAGGGCATTTGCCTTCAAAGACAGCACCAGAGGAGTAAGAAGAAAGAACCACTCAACGAGACTGACTCCTGCTGTTGTCCACTCTCTGTGTGGCCATTTTGAAGTAACACCAACCCTGATTTACAGTCTTGGGAAATTCTGAGCTCATCATAGTTTGGCTGGGGGTCAAATGGGGAGCAATAAGTACAGAGAATCCAGAAGAAGAGAGACAGGCATGTGGGGGCAGGGGAGGGCAGGGAGAGGGCCGAATATAGCCCCAAAGTGATCTTCCATGCTGGTAAAAACACTTGAGTAGTCAGAATCTTACTGAAAGGTTGACCATTTCAATCCACTCAGAAATTCCCGGTGATCCCTATGGTCCATAGTTCTATTCTTGGTTGGCCACAGCTGGATTTTTTGCTTGTTTGTTTGCTTCATAAAATATAATCTTTATTGGGCTGAGCCCTGGTGACGTAGTGGTTGTGCGCAGGACTGAGGCCCACTGGGACGGAGGTTCAGTTCCAGCAGTGGGGCTAGGCCTCCTACTCCCACCACCGGAGAGCAGTGATGCCCCCTCAAAATATATATATAATCTTTATTGAGCCCTTGCTACATGCAAAACACTATTCTAAACATAGCACATAGATGAAATCCTAGTACTATGAAGATACATTTTCATTAATCATTTTATAAAGCAAATATAGTGCCCTCTTTTCCAGATGAGGAAACCGTAGCGGGTGCGCTAACCTTACTTCCTGCCATTGAGTTGATCCCAGCTCCTGGTAAGCACGCACAGCATTGCCAAGCTTGCCAGTCTTCCCAGGAGCAGACAGCCTCAGCTTGTTTCCACGGAGCCGCTGGTGGGTTTGAATCACTGACCTTATGGTTAGCACTGCGACGCTTTCCTAGCAGTGATTCCAGGGCTAACATCTAGCTGGCAGATAAACATTCATGCTGTTCTCCTCACCCACTCCCCACCCCCACCCCTGAGAAGCAACTTGGCATACTAAGTGAGTTCTCAGCATGTATTTGGCAGGTGACCCCCTCAGAGGAGCAGGCCCAAGAGGAAAACAGCAGGACTGGGTTCAGTGATGACCTCTTTGCATCATCTTAGGACAGGGGTCGGCAATCTCTTGAGACCAAAGAGCCAATCCTGTGCCTCCTAATAACTTCAAATCAGTCAAGAGCCTTAAATGTGTTTTCCAAACAAATGAAACCACCCAGATGGCAAATCATAGCCTTCAAATGTTGTCGCTATGACTTCAGAGCCGCCCATTCACATGGAAAGAGCCGCATGTGGCTCAGAAGCTGCAGTTTGCCGACTCCTGTCTTAGGGCATCCAGAGTTATTGATTCACTTGGAGGAATTATTGGTTTGATCAATTGAGCCTCTGCTCTGCACTCAGGACACTGAAGGGTGGGGAGCTCCACCTTTGAAGATGCTCTGGCTGCCAGATCTCTCCACACTCCTCTTCGTTTCCGACACACATACAATTGGCACTCCCTCTAACCCTGCAGATAGTCTTGGCTAAGGCCTTATCCTCCACTGAGAACGTCTCTGACTGAGAAAGTCCTAGGATCCCAGATTCTAGCCCCAGTTCTGAACTGAGAGGCTTATCCCCTTTCCAGGCTGCAATTTCCTTCTACAAGAAATGAGAAATTGGACTGAGCCACCGTTAAGATGCCATCATACACTAACCCTCTAGGAATCGATGATTTCCCTAATAGACTGCCATGCCTTGGTTGCGGAGAAAATTGACCTTTTAATGACAATAACACCTTTGAGGTTTTAATGTGAGTGTGAGCTCATATGTGACTCACATCCATCTGTGAGTAAAATAGGAATGCTCCATTTTCCAGTGTCAAATCCCAGGTCCACAGCTACACAACTAAACTGAGGTTGCTAGTGCCCTGGCACCGAGCACTCCTGTTTGGCCCACCCATCCCACAGGACCCACGATGGGCTGAGGTGCACACACCAAGCCTGACCCCTGGAGCACCGCCCAGCCTTGTTGGACTCCATCTGTCTTCTGCCTGAGCTAGAAGTCGGCACAGGTGTGTGGACATGGTCTGGATAGTGACTGCCAGGTAGCTGAGGGAGCTCAGAACATTACAGAAACGAGAGTCTTCATTCCTAACTTGGCTGGGCAAGAACCCCTGTGGCAAGCCTGGCAGAACAGCTTCCTTGCTTCCAGGTCCTTGGCAGCTGCCAGTTCCAGGGGATTACCAACCACCCGGATCTTGAGGTTTGCACAGCTTGCCAGCCTGGCCACATGCAAACCCTTAGTAGACCTCTGGTGAGCCCCTGGAAATGCTTCTGGCAACCGCAGCTGGATCCACATAAAAATGACTTCCCAATGAACACCAGGGGCCTCCTCCTCATGGCTGGGCTCCAGGGGCAAAAGGGAATCCAGGACCCTTCAGAACTCCTGAGGTCTGAGCAAGGCTCAGACGGGGCTGTCAAATTAGGAAAACTCAGTGGCAGCTGGAATCCTACAGGCACACAGGCCTGAGCCACACACCGAACTATAGTTGCCTTCTTCACCTGTGGTCACTCAAGCCAAGGTACAATCTAGCCAATCCCCTGTCCACAGTCAGTCCTTGGTGTATCCTGAGTGTAAGCATCTGGAAAAGAAGCCACATAGTGAGTTGGTAGTGCCCTTTGTCACTCTCTGCTTGACTCTGTCTAATCTAATAAACCACTCTTTTTTACCCCAGTCCTGCCATGTATTCGTTGTGCCACTCTGGGGAATTACTTTGACTTCTCTGTGCCTCTGTTTTCTGACCAATAAAGTACAAAATCTAGTGGGGTAGTGGTTATGAGTTGGCCGGCAATCTGCATCATCAGTCGTTTGAAACCTCCAGCAGCTCCAAGGGAGAAAGGCTAAGCTTTCAACTCCAGCCTCGGAAGCCAACAGAGGGTGGCTGGGAGTCAACATTGACGTGATGCCAATGCATTTGGTTTGAGCACACTGTGGGTGGAAATTAGAATGCCTATGAAAGACATCTAGTGCTTCCTTGGCTGTGATGAATTCCACGTTAAGAATGGCACCAGCACATCAGTACTTCTTGTAAACATCCTCCCTGAACCTCACAGGGACTAGACTTCAAAAGCAAAGCAAAAAAAAAAACAAAAACAAAAAAAACCCATGGCCATCAGGTTGTTTCATACCAACCTTGTAAGACATAGCAGACCTTCTCCTGTGGATTTCCAAAGCTACCCATCTTTCAGGGAATAGAAGGTATCATCTTTCACCCATGGAGCTGCTAGGGGTTTTGAACTGCTGACCCGCTACACCCAGGATATGAGAAAACAGAAATGGAGGCTTCTCTATCCACCTCTAAGTCTGTTTGTCCTTTCACTTGGACTTGTCTCTGTAGTGATTTCCTCTATTGGTTCTTCCCACGTGTGGCCTAATCTAAGGAGCCTCAAGTCTTGAGAGAGCTTAAGCCTTCACAGTTTCCTGACACAGCCTCCAGTCCTTACCTTCCGAATTCTAATCTCACATTTTACCTTGCAGAATCAGGCAACGTAAGTCACGTTAAGTTCTCTTACCCTGTCTCACTTTCGTCATGACCCTGAAACTATACATTTGTTTACTATCTCTTTCTCTCCTCAGGTAAGAATGGCAGGTCAAAGAATGCAGAACCACAATGTACAGATGACGGCAATGAGTCAGTACAGATCATTCAATTCATGGGCAGATGAGTCAAAGAAGTCACAGGTTACAGACCTAACAACGAGGATCCCAGCCTTGGGTAAGCTCATCCTGCGTGGTGCTTTCAGCGATGAGAAGGCCAGGTGGCCCACAGAGCAGGCAGTCAGGAATGTAGGTGGTTCAGTCGCCATTTATTAAGTGAACATGGTTCACGTAACCTTGTGTCTCAGGAATTTAGATGACTCTGGAGGATAGTCCTGATGGCATCGTGGTTATGTGGTTGGGCTGCTAACCACAAGGCCAGCAGTTTGAAACCAGCAGCCGCTCCTCTGGAGATAGATGACCCTTTCTACTCCTGACAGAGTTAGTCTCGGAAACACACAGGGGCAGTTCTACCCTGTCCTAGGGGGGTCACCATGAGTCAGAATTGACTCAGTGACAGTAGGGCTATTGGGGATTTTTGTGGAGTTTTTTCAATTCTAGAATAGCCCAAGATGGCTTAGTGGTTGTACGCAGAACTGCGGCCCACTGGGTTGGCAGTTCAAATCCAACAGCAGCTCTCCAGGAGCAAGGCTGGGCCTCCTACTCCCACCAGAGGGCAGTGATGCCTCCCCCCCAAAAAAAAGAATAGCACAAGCATATTCAGATAGGGCAACTCATGTAGAAAATGTAGGTGGCTAGCTGTTTCCTGGTTTGAAAATGAAATTCTGGCTTGAGCAAGCTAGCACACAGTTGATGGAATTGACCCTTTATGTAGAAAACATCTGTTGCTTTACCTTCCCCTTCTTGTTTTCCAAAAACATAATTCCCTTTATTCTGGGGAAGAGCTCTACTCCCGTCGATTCATCTATGTTAAAGGCGTGTCACGGTGTGCTTGCCAGCTACTTTGACTTGAGTGGGCCCCAACCTCCCAATTGCTGCCACGGAGGCCATTCTAACTCACAGCGACCCTGTAGGAGAGAGTAGAATTACCCTTGTGGCTTTCCAAAACTGCCACTCTATATAAGAGTAGAAAGTCTCGGACTGAGCCCGGTGACTGCGGCCCACAGGGTTGGCGGTTCATATCCAGCAGCAGCTCTCCAGGAGCAAGGCTAGGCCGCCTGCTCCCACCAGGGCAGTGATGCCTATACAAAAAAAAAAAAGCAAAAGAGTAGAAAGTCTCATTTTCCTCCCAAGTACACCACCAGGCCAGGAGTAATCAAATCACACAGGATATATATATACACACATACACACACACACACACACACACATATTTCTTGAAATCACTGAGAGAGGGTCTTTGATATTTCTCTGGTGGTAGAAAGAAACTGTATATTAGAGAACAATAGGACGGATGGTTCTGGGCTATTCTAGAATTGAAAAACTCGGGGCTGAGGCCCGGTGGCGCAGTGGTTATGCACGGGACTGCGGTCCACTGGGTTGGAGGTTCAAATCCAGCAGTAAGGCTGGGCCTCCTACTCCCACCACCAGAGGGCAGTGATGCCCCAAAAACCAAAAAAAAAAAAAAAAGAAAACATCCAAACCCAGTCCAGTTCAAGGTCATAAGGCCAACATTAGCCCATATGTATGATACCAATCTGTAAAGTCCTCTTCAGACTCAAAAAACACATGCAGTAACATCAAATGTAGGGCAATTACAAGCCAGTGTGTGGAAAGTATTTGGATCCAGTGGTGGTGTAAGCATCTCAGTGCTGACAGGGGCCTCTCTGTGGTTTATCAAGCATCTCAGCACTGGCAGGAGTCTCTACATGGCTTTTCCAGCTTCAAAGGTCTTGTTCCTTCAGGGAGAGTCCATGTGGTTTCTCTTCTGAGATGTCTCACAGGAAATCAGCCTTATATCTTGTCAGTTGAGCATCTCCAAGGGACTGAGTAGTGAGTCTCTCACCTCCAACGGGGAAAGATGGCAGGATTTCTCAGAATTCTCAGGAGAAAGCCATGTCCACACAGAGGTCTCACTGGCTATCTCCAGATTGACAGGCTAGACTCCACCCCATCAGTCTTAATCCTCAAATTGACACCAGATTAGGTGATTTCCAGAGGCCTCCACTCAAATATTCCCTCAACACATGAAGAATGTGTTCTACTAGCATAGCACTTTGTGATGTTTACCTTCCCTGACACAATTACTGAAGACAAAATGCATATATAAGCAAATGAAGTGAAAAAAGTTCATGGTGCCTTGCTATCAAAAGATATAGCATCTGGATTCTTAAAGGCTTGAAGATAAATAAGCAGCCATCTAGCTGAGAAGCCACAAAATCCACATGGAAGAACCATACCAGCCTGTGTGATCATGAGGTGTTGACTGGATCAGGTAGCGGGCATCAAAAACCCAAATAAAAACAAACAAAATGCATATCAAATGAGGAGGTGGGCAGAGTGGACACCTAAAGTTCTTCAGTAGTAAATTGGACATCCCTCTGTCAGAATGGCCACAGAAAGAGATGAGTCAATCAGGGTACAGTATAGTACCAATGAAATCCACCTTCCTCTAGTTCTTTAATGTTCCCCCCGCAAAAACAAAGCAAACAAACAAAAAAACCATGATCCCAATTCCACCTTATAAATCTGACTAGACCAGAACATGTATACTGGTACAGATAAGCGCTGGCAACACAGGGAATCCAGAACAGATAAACCCCTCAGTCCCAATAAGGGGAGCAGCAATACTAAGAGGGTGGGGGGGGGGGGCGACAGAGAAAGGAGGAACTGATCACAATGATTGATGTATGACCCCCATCCCAGGGAGACAGCAGACGAGTGAGTGAAATGAGACAGCAGTCGGTGTAAGACATGAAAATTTTTTATAAATTATCAAGAGGGCATGGGGGAGGGGTGGGGCAATGAGAAACTGATGCTGAGGTTCAAGTAGAAAGAAAATGTTTTGAAAAAAATGACAACATATGTACAAATATGTTTGATGACATGAATATATGTGCGGATTGTGATAATAGCTATAAGAGCCCTCAATTTAAAAAAAATAGAATAATTTTAAAAGAAACTACATGCTGTGGAATTTGGGGATTGTGTAGCTAAATTTCTCCTAAGAGCAGAAAGCTGAAGAATAGTAATGAAAGGTACAGAAGCAAGCATACTAAACACCAGAGAGAGAGTATGGAGGGAAATAACTTAAAGGGATGAAAAAGAATCTCTATTCTTATTGCCATTTGCTCAATTCTTACTTCAGTCCTTTATATTCGAGCTTCGTCCACCCCACTATCAGCCCCAACCAATGTCTTCCCCGCTTTTGGGCTGGGGGCGGGGGAGGCATTGAAATAAGGCAATCAGAAAGGTCTTATTGACTCTGCTGTCCAGACACTTGGACTCTGATATTGCAAAACTAGCTGTAGACTTAAAGCCAATATTTGGGAAAGATGGGGAATACTCTGAAGGAAGAGAATATAAAAGACGATTAAGAAAGAAAAACTACAGAGCATGTAATGTATGCCAAACAGGTGATATTTATTATGTCATGTAACTCAAAAATAACCACAAGAGAAAACACTGTGATCTTATAAAGGATAAAACTGAGATTTGGACAAATTGGTAAATTGCCTAAAGTCAAACCACGAGTGACGTGCATTATTCCTTTCTCCTCCGGTCCAGCCAACTCCATTAGTTAACCAAACAGAAACCTACAGCCTCAGAGAGGACAGGAATCCTCCCCCTGCCCTTCTCAAGGGTAGCAGTTCATTCTCTGGACCAGTTTTGCTTGAGGAAGAAAGCCTGTGCTTTCCCTTCTCTTTCTCTTCCCCACTGTTCCAGATGTTTCTCTGCTGGCATTTTCTCACGGGTGCAGACCCAGGTGTGCTGCCACAAAACAACCAGCGATTAGGTGTGGCCGGAGGTGAGCAATCCCCACTTCTACCTTCAGGCCTGCTTCATATTAAGTCCTTTGAGCATTATGCGTCTGGCCTGTTTAATGAAAGATTATTAGAGGAGGAGATTATGTAACTTACTTTCATAATACATCTCAGTTCTTAAAAATGATCTTTCCCTCATACATATCCTAAATCCCTCTTGCTGTACTAAAATCCCATATGAAAAGAACATGCCTGCTAGTATCAAAAAGGCATGGATTCAAATCCTTGGTTTATTTCTCTAAATTAGGGCATCATGGGGACGTTCTTTTTTATGTTTCAGTGCCACAGTGGCCTCACATTAAAATGAAATGAGTTAGAATCAGTCCTGAGAGTTCTAGTGAAGATTACATGACACAATGTGTAGGCGCTACTAAGCCATTCGAACATGGTCACCGAGATTGTCATTTTTATTGTTGCTCTTTGTGGAGGAAATATAGCCTGATGTTGCTGTGGGTTAAGCTTTTGGCTGCTAACCAAAGATGGGTGGTTTGCGCTTGCCAGGTGCTTTGAGGGAGACAAGCTGCTTCAGTAAAGATTGACAACCGTGGAACACCTGGGGAGCAGTTCTGTACTGGGCTCCAAGGGTGAATCAACTTGATGAAGGTGGTTTGGGTTTACTATGAAAGAATCAGAGACTTGTCGATCTCCACAAAAGAGACAAATGACATCAGGAAGGTCAACCAGTCACTCTCATTACCCGCTCTTCTCCATCCCCCTGCATATTCTGGAAAGGGTATGGGGTGGGCTGGTTAAAATCCGTGGGCTCCTTTGATGGTTTTTTTGCCTCTTAAATCACAAAACAGTTAGCTTCTGAGCCCAAGTGTAGAGAAACTCAAGTTCTAGCTGTGGCTGTCAGGCGCCTCTAAGATGTTCTGTCATAGTGGCCTATCTGCAAGAGAACGAGAGCTGCCGGACTGAGTCGTCTCTATATCTGGGTTCATTTGTGCAGCCACTGTGGTAATCCTTCTTCTTAAGGGTCTTCCTCTTTCTTGTTGATTCCATATAGTATGATGCCCTTCTCTGGGGAGGGGTCTCTCCTCATGTGTTCAAAGGAATTATGATGAAGGCTTGCTATCTTTGCTTCTAAAAAACATTTTGGCTGTGCTTTTTCCAAGACAGATTTGTTATTTCTCCTGGCAGTCCATCGTATAATAGACACTTTTCACCAACGTTATCATTCAAAGACATCAATTCTTCTTCAGTCTTCTTCCCCCTCTGTTTTCTCGTGCATTTCTGAGGAAACTGGAAATGCTCTGGCTTAGTTCAGGTACACCTTCATCTTCAGAGTGATATCTTAACTCTACTCATCTAATAGAACACATATGAATTCTTTTAAGTATATCCTAAATCAGTAGCTCCCACCTTTCCATTATTATATTCTTAATAACCGGACTGTTTAATCCAATAAAAATTTCAGGAAGAGCCACAACATCTAAAGCATTCATTTACTTGTTTATCTAGTACTTATCTTATGCTAGACCCTTTCCTAGACCTTGATGAAAAAAAGGATCTAGATGCAACTTCCTTGATTGTGATGACAAGCCACAAAGCCTGTCTCTGGTTTCCAGTCCCCATCTCCATTTATTCATGTCCCCTGAAATAGCCCATACTTTCCTGGTGTTCAGTAGCTATTTCCGCAAGACACCTTTGGCAGGTAACTTCACCGAGCACTAAAAGAGAGAAAGCTCGTCCTATTTCCACAACTGTGGCACGGAATGGTCAGCCTTTTCCCCGTGAAAAGACTGCAAAAAGTTTCTTCAATGTTCTGAATCATACTTTTGAGTTGTAGCCTTATTCCCCCTCTTTTCCATCACTCTCTGGGGGCTGTGCCTCTTCCCAACAATTTATGTGACAGCTTCTCCTTAGAACTAGAGATATCTGTTGACCCTTAGACCAATGTGTAGACCACATGGCTCTCTCGTGTTAAATACTGAAAGTTCCAGCTTTTCTCACACGCCATTTGCTGTGGGCCTGCTCCAATTAAAATGATGCACACCATCAAAAGGGGGTTGGTGATGAAACCGACCTCTCTATGGTGACTTTTGAGATTCTCTTACTGTGATAGGTAAGCTTGTGGTGCCAACATGGCTAAAGAAGATACGTAGGTCTGTTGTGCCAACATGGCTAATGAACACACGAGATCAGTTGAAGAGCGGAATTAGAAAAGGCTCAGCGAGCCCCACCCTTGCCCTCTTGCTCTTGGATCTTCAGACCAGCTCGCTGCCTTGTTCATCCTGTGCCTCTATCTACAAGCAACACTACCCATGGGACACCTAATTGGTGGACTGTGTAGCTGTGAGTTGAGGTTCCTGTTTTGCCACGCTCCTGGAATATACATCTCTTGAGCTGGGGACTGTTGGACTCTGTCATCTGGCTAACTATTGATGACCTTGCTATTTGCTGCTTGTGGCTGCATAGGCTGAATTGCTCTACAAAGGACTACTCAGGGGCCCTCAAAACTCCAAGGACTGCCAGTCTGCTAGCTGTCTCATGCAAGTGAGTTGCACCAAGCCATTTGTACTGCTTTATAGATTAGTTAACTGTTTATTTCTTATCTTATATATCCTTCTATCTATATAAATATATAAAGAAAGTTACTAGTGTCCTGGTTTTGTTTCTCTAGAGAACCCTCTTTAACACACTTACTAATGCCACTGCCATTACCACGACGACTGCCAGAAGTACAGAAGAACCCTGGTACTGGGTCGCATCAGTACTCAATCAGATTTCCATGTGAAACGTCGAGAAAATTTTGCATCGGAGCTCCAACCAAACATCAGACTCTCACCCGGTGCATGTGATTTTAGTAAACAAAAGCAGTTAGTGTTTTGGTCACTCAGTGCTAATTGCTATTGTTAGCATGCGTTGTTGAAACTTTTTGCTGCTGTGTTTCAAGTATTTTGCTATAATTTTCTTAGTTTTATGGGGTTTTTCCCTACTGCTTTTAAATTAAAGATATGGGTCCTAAGAAAGAGGTTTTAAAAAAAAAAAGAATCATCATGATAAGGAATGGTTAACCATGTTATTGATATTATTGATGATAATTTAGTAAACACTTTTAGAAAATAGTTAAGAAAACGCCAGCAGCAGATCACATTAGACAGATTTTTTTTTTAAAGAGAAAACCAGCCAGGTCGTAGTGAAAAAAGGCAAACGTGAGTAACTAGTTGATTTTATAGACAGGGATTTCCCTTCCAAACAATGACTCTCTCTCCATACCTCCCCTCCACATCTGTGTTCCTCATCAATCTCAAGGTATGGGACATACTGTAATAGTTTAAAACTTTTTTAATGTTGTGCTTCTTATTTAAATTATATTATTTAACTCTGAATTTATTTACTTTGACATTTCTATGTAATGTTTTGTTTAAAAAGGCAAGTTTAAGATAAAAACTTGGTGGTCAAGAATGGATTAATACGTTTTCAGTTATTTCTTTTGTTTTTTGGTTTTGTTTGTTTGTTTGCTTTGGGGGCATTACTGCCTTCTGGTGGTGGGAGCAGGAGACCCAGCCTTTGCTCCTGTGGAGCCGCTGCTGGAATTGAACCTCCATCCCAGTGGGCCACAGTTCTGCACAGAACCGCTACGCCACTGGGGCTCAGCCCATTTTTCAGTTATTTCTTTCTTCCTTCCTTCCTTCCTTCCTTTCTTTCTTTCTTTCTTTCTTTCTTTCTTTCTTTCTTTCTTTCTTTCTTTCTTTCTTTTTTTAGGCATCACTGCCCTCAGGTGGTGGGAGTAGGAGGCCCAGCTTTTGCTCATGGGAGCTGGAATTGAACCTCCATCCCAGTGGGCCAAAGTCCCGCGCACAACCACTACTCCACCAGGGCTCAACCCTTTTAGTTA
This sequence comes from Nesogale talazaci, assembly GCA_004026705.1. Classification (NCBI taxonomy): domain Eukaryota; kingdom Metazoa; phylum Chordata; class Mammalia; order Afrosoricida; family Tenrecidae; genus Nesogale; species Nesogale talazaci. Next base: position 25,801 of record PVJH01014771.1, on the reverse strand, counting down.
TTTCTTATGGGGGGAAAAAGTGATTCAGAACTTGACTGCATCACTGCATCTCCACGCTTCTTCTAGAACGGATGAGTGTCAAGGTCCGGGTCCAACTGTATTGTTGTTTCTCTCTCTGATGATGATGCCACCCAAACGTGGGCCCAGGCAGAAGTTATCTCATAGCTCTCACTAACCCAGATAGACCTATCCAAACATATCTTTTAACAAGATTGTTAAAAACAGCAATCAAATCAGGGACTGGGATACAGCCACCTGACTCAGCTTATCACCTGTGCCTACTCATTATTTTGTTGAAGATCCCTGCAGCATCCCTCCTCCTGGCTCCCTGCCAACCTCCCTGGAGCAGTGACCAGCTCTCCCTCACCATTTCTAAATCCTTTGGCATTCAGATTCCAGAGATAGGGACCACAGAGATCTTTAATAACTTTTCTCCTATCCTTCTGGCTATCTAAAATCCTAGTCTCTCAGTTCTGTGTTTTTCCTGTCTCCGACTCTGAATTCTCCAACAGAGAATAAGACATACAGGGATGAGTCTTGTCTTAGGTTCCTCCATGAAGAAAAGCCCCCAAGCCTAAACCAGTGCATCAAGCTGACTCCCGTGCAAGGCAATCCGTGGAGTAGAGAACAGGCCTGCTTCATAGGGGGTTCTTGGCTGTCATCATACAGAAGTAGACCACCAGTATTTTCTTCTGCGGCATGACTAGAAGGGTTCACATTGCCCATCTTAAGGTTAGTAGTCAAATATAAGCAATTCCCACCATGCAGCAACCTTTATCTAGAGAAGCAATATCTGAATTTTTTTCAAAAAAAAATCAGCAAGTTATAAAAACTAGACTATTCAAGTATAGCTTAGATAGAGGTGGTCTCATTGAAGTCAGGGAGGGCTAAAAGTAATGTTTCTTGCGTGCCAATTAAGTGTGAAGCGTCGAAGTATCTGCTGTCACATATATTGAACAATCTAAGGTAATCCTTGAGAGACTTCCATGGAGCAAGAACTATTATCGTCCACCCTGCAATAGAGGAGAAAATGAAGGTTTACAGAGTAGAGCGACTTGCTTCAAATCCCTGGTTCACTCAGTATCATCAAATCACTTCTGGCTCACAGCAACCCCATCAGGTCAGCAGCCCAACGTGCCGCCCAACCACAGGTTTCGGAGCTGCCCCCACAGGCTAGTTCTTGGAAGAAAGATGATGCTTTCTACTCCCCTCAAGAGCTGCCATCTCGGAAACCCACAGGCATGACTAGATGGATGGTTCTAACTGTCCAATAGGGTTGCTGTGAGTGAGTCAGTATAGACTAGATGGCAGGAGAGTTGTTGTTTTTTTTTAATTATTATCCCTTACTAGTAAGTGATATTGTGACATTTTTTTATTTTATTTTATTTTTTTTTTATTATTTTTTTTTTATTTATTTTTTTTTTTTTAGGCATCACTGCCCTCAGGTGGTGGGAGTAGGAGGCCCAGCCTTTGCTCCTGGGAGCTGGAATTGAACCTCTAACCCAGTGGGCCGCAGTCCCGCGCACAACCACTACGCCACCGGGGCTCAGCCCGATATTGTGACATTTTAAACCCCGGTCACTCTAACGGCACAGCCTAAACTCCAAATGTTAATACTGCCCTGAAGTTCCTATCACTGAGCTTCCAGTTCTTCCATCCAGATGCCTGGGTCCTGGGCGTGAACCTTGTGGATCACTTCCCAAGAGGACTAGCACCCCAGCCCAAGTGTCTAAGAGCATCCTTGCTTGTCAATATTCAAAGCGGAGCTGGCCTAGGCCATTTTGAGCCAATGAGACAGGAAGGTAAATTCGCTGAGTTTGAGAAAAAGACTTTCCTTGTCTTAGGAGAGCTGATTGTAAACCAGTTCCCCCTCTTTCTCAATGGGTGGTGACAACAAGGAAACATGTACCCTGGATCGCTAATGACAGCAACTCGACCAGGAACAAGGAAAACAGTCTTGTGGTGAAACCGGCCCTGTGGGCCTTAGAACAGAGAAGTCCACAGAGAGTTCTTGGTGAGGTCACTGAAACTCGTGCCCTCTGAAACCTCCTTGCCTTTGGACTCCTCTTATGTAGGCTTAAGCCACTTTCAGGTGGATTTTCTGTTACCCAGAGAAAACAGATATGGACACCAGTTCGCTCAGCATATCATTGACTCCAGTGAGCCACTTGTTGGAAAGCACCTGCTTGGTGTCCTCAGCATGAAAATGATATAGCAATTAAAATCTCTAGTTTCAGAGATTGACTCTCCCACTTAGCAGCCAGGAACATTTGCGTGAGCAATTTCCTTTAGTTTATTTGTTTTCTTATCAATTCAATGGATATACTGGCAGCATTGCCCTTGAAGGACTGTTGTGAAGAGATAAGATAAAGCCCACACAGCCCTTAGTGCCAGGTCTGCCACATGGTAAATGCTAGAAATTATCCATGATAGATGGTTGACCCCAGCTGTTCCCAACTGTTCTTTATTACCCAGGATGCTTTTCAGCATAAACTGGGTGGATAATAGCTAAGGTGACCAGACACTGTATCATCTAAATGAGAACACTTGGCCTGTGATAAATTTTAGACTGGAATAGATGGATAGTCTGTCTTGGGCAAACCTGGACATATGGTCTTTCTAGTACTGCCAAGCATGAATGCTGGAGAATGGCATTTCCCAGGGAAGGTCATCAACCTAAGATAGGGTTTTTGAGTTCAGTAGTAACTTTCTAAAGGCATCTGCAGCATAAAATTGTGGTTACAATGAATAGAGTTTCTTTAGAAGCAAGCCATTCTTAGCAGAGATAGACTGTGGAATAAATCTTATGTCTATCATATTTTCTTTCTGCATTTAACAACGGAAACTTTTTATAAGCTCTCTGCAAATAGCCTTCAGCTTTGCTCTAATCCCATCTCTGTAGTGCATTTCAAAGAGAGGGTGGGAGACAGTATGGAGAAACCATCTTAATGCAATTACATGAGCCTGATTATCACCCAAGTTGAAAGGAAGGCTCTTTTTCTGCATTTTGCACCAAGGGAAATCACTTCAAGCTGCTGCCTCCCCTCCCGTGTGACAGTCCCAGGACCCACAAGTATGTGACCCGTGGCCAGCAGTAGACAGTCAAAATTGGCCAGCTGCGATCACCATAAGAAATGAGACCTCTGACTTTTAACCCCTGCGAATTGTTAGGAAAAGAACTGCTGACTTGGCGTAGTTCCTTCTTATGGAAGTGTGAAGTTATATGTCCTGAAGGGCACATCTCAGGGAAATGTTATTTGTTCTTTACCAACTAGCACTCAAAATTTTACAAGCAATTGTCAAACCACTTGACCCTAAGGCTTTTCCCTATTTGGTACTAGGTCACACCTCAAGTAGGCATTGGTCTTTTATCACAATAGCATGGGGGAGGGGGTGTTTGTTTCTACATTTGTTTTAGGTCAAATAGAAATCAATAAGTTGAGAGAAATCATTCAACAAAAAAATATACCCAGGCCCCTTTCCAGATGGCTCCCGCTGTCTGACTGAAGCAGGGGTCCAGTGATACACCTGCTTTTGCTTGCGTTGCTTTCAGGCTCCGTCACCGTTGCGTGTGTGTGATGCAAGGAGCTAGAGTATCCAAGCACAGTGGGGACCTTGATAGCATGACGAAAGCAGTCATTACCATTAGCTCGGTAGAGCTGGTTCTCATTCAGTGACGCTACATACAACACAGCAGCGTGCTTCTGGCCCTGTGCCACCTTCACAATCACTGCTGTGTCTGGGCCTGCTGTTGTACCTATTGTGTCAACTCGTCTCACGGATGGTCTTCCTCTTTTTTGCTGACCTTCTGTTTTTGCGAAACTTGGTGTCCTTCTCCCACAACTGTTTCCTACCGATAACATGTTCAAAAACCCTGAGATGAAATCTCACCATCCTGACTTCATTTTTATTTTTTCCTAAATCATTTTATTGGGGGCTCGTACAGCTCTTACAACAAGCCGTATAATAATTGTATCAAGCATATTTGTACATATGTTGCCATCATCATTTCCAAACATCTAGACTTCTTTTTTTGTTTGTTTTTGTTTTGGGCATCACTGCTCTCCGGTGGTGGGAGTAGGAGGCCCAGCCCCTCTGCTGGAGTTGAACCTCTGTCCCAGTGAACTGCAGTCCCATGCACAAGCACTACCCCACTGGGCCTCAGCCCCATCTTGACTTCTAAGGAGCATCTGACTGTATTTCCTCCAAGACAGATTGGTTTGTTCTTCTGGCAGTCCATCTCACTGCCATGGCGTTTATTCCAACTCACAGTGATCCAGTGGGACAGGCTTGAACTTCCCCTGTGGGTTTCCAAGGCTGTAACTCTTTTTGGGAGTACAAAGTCTTTTGTCTTTCCCCCAAGAAGCAGCTGGTGGTAACTGCCGACTTTGTGATTAGCAACCCAACACATAACCACTACATCACTAGATCTCCAGTGATAGGTTTATTGTGCCAACGTTGCCAATAGGAACAGGTGGGATTAATCAGTTCACGGTTTGATTGGAGGGCAAAGAGATAAATGGCTCTATAAAACCCACCTCCTCCCTCTTGCTCTCTAGTGATTAGAGTGTGCTAGAGCAGTGCTAGAGCAGTCTACTGCTTTGGCTAGTTCTCTGACTCAACCTGTGAGCTACACTACCTATGGGCCAGGCCAACCCATGGTCATGTCACTAAAGCTTGAGGCTCCTTTAAAACCTGCTTTACTCACACTGCTGGTGTGGACATTGCTTGAGCTCGAGCTTGGTGGTTCCTGTGACTTGCATTGCTGGTGCTTAATATGCCATCTGGGCCTGCTTCACTAAGCTCCCCAGCTACTGACTGCTGGTGACCCACCCTGCTTGTTGCTGCTTGCCTTGTCCTAGGGAGCACTCTGCTGTCTGCTTCCTTCACCTTGGACCCAGCAGTGCCATGTGAGTTGATGGACTTCCAGTATATTAGCTGTTCCAAGTGAGTGAGTTGAATTGAACTCTCTGTACTGCTGTGTGGACTGATTAGCTGTTCCTTCTCATTGTATAGACCTATCCATGTATATATGTAATCATAAGTGTCCTGGTTTAATTTCTGTAGAGCAATGATTCTCAATCTTCCTAATGCCATGACCCTTTAATACAGTTCCTCTTGTTTTGATGAGCCCCCCCAACCAAAAAATTATTTTTGTTGCTACTTCTTTTTTTAAGGTATAGATTTTTATTATCAAGGCATTATTAATTGCATAGTAGTTAGCTGAATGATCATTCATTTATTTCATATTAAATATAATGTTTAATTAAATATAACTAAACTTTAAACATGCAATTAAATTAATTTTGAAAATAGGTACTTTACCATATGAGATTTATTTTATTTAATTAATTAATTTATTTATTTATTTTAGGCATCACTGCCCTGGTGGTGGGAGTAGGAGGCCCAAACTTTGCCCCTGTGGAGCTGGAATTGAACCTTCATCCCAGTGGGCCGCAGTCCTGCACACAACCACTACGCCACCGGGGCTCAGCCCCTATTTTTTTTAGTCATTTTACTGGGGACTCATCCATCACTTGTCACAATCCATACATATATAAATTGTGTCAAGCACCATTGTATGTCTGCTGCCATCATCATTCTCTAAACATTTGCTTTTCTACTTGAGTCCTTGACATCCGCTTTTCATCTTTTCCCCTCCCTTCCTGCTCCCCCCTCCCTCACTAACCCTTGCTATTTTATAAATTATTATTATTTTTTCATATCTTACACTGCCCAACGTCTCCCTCCACCCTCTCCTCTGATGTCCATCCTCCAGATAGGAGGTCATATATAGATCCTTGCTATCAGCTCCCCCTTTTCAGCCCTCCCCCCCTCCATCCTCCCAGTATCTCCACTCTCACGGCTAGTCCTGAGGCGTTCATCTGTCCTGGATTCCCTGTATTTCCAGTTCCCATCTGTAGCAGTGTACCTTTTCCAGTCTAGCTGGATTCGTAAGGTAGAATTGGGATCATGATAGTGGATGGGAGGAAGCCTTTAAGAGCTAGAGGAAAGTTGTATGTTTCAATGTTACTTCACTACACCCTGATGGGTCCTTCTCCTTCCTGCAACTCTTCTGTAAGGGAGTGTCCAATTGCCCACAAATGGGTCTTGGGTCCCAACCCTGCGTTCTCTGTTGCTACGTCATAACTGTAATTTTGGTACTGTTATGAACAGGGTGACCGCTGCAAAAGGGTCATTCAACCCCCAAAAGGTCCGTGACTCACAGGTTGAGAACCACTGCACTAGAGAACCCTGGTTATTACACATCCTAATCTTCACCAGCACCATAATGATAATGCATCCATGTTCTTGTCTTCCTTATTCATCATCCAGATTTTACATGTGCATGAGGCACTAGAAAAATACCACTTGGGGCACCTTTACTTTTTAATACATTAAAGGGGTCTTTTGCAGTAGAGTTGCCCAATGCAATACATCATTTAAGTTCCTGGCTTTTGCTTCCATGGGCATTGGTTGTAGATTCAAGGAAAATGAAATAATGGGCAGCATCACTGTTTTCTCCATTCTTCCTGATGTCGCTTATTGGTCCACTTGTAAGGATTTTTGTTTGACTTATGTTGAAGATGTTAAAATATTTTCTTACATACAAGAATATTTTCTACAAGAGGGCTTCTTGACACGCATCTATAAATGTATGTGAATTGCTTGATATTTAGTTCACTTTGATAATATTTTGGTTGCATTAATTTTTGATGCATTGAAATTGGCATCCCATTAAGCCAGGCACCTTGTCGCTCACCTATTAATTGGTGTTTAATGGATTGTTGGTGCTCCTTGTATCTATCCATATACATACCCATTGGATTACTGCCATATTTGGGAGATGGACTTGGCTGTACAAGGGTCTATCAGGGTCCATGAGGGGAATTTCATGACCAATATGATTCAGCAGTAGACATGTGACCAAATTTGACCAAAATGCATAAATGCTTGGGGATTTTCTTTGCAAAAGTATCTCTTACCTCTTGAAAGTACACAAGGCAAGAGTTTATTCCAGGAGATTCTGGCATCTGTTTTCATACTTTGAGGTAAGACAATCTGAGGATGCAGCTGTCTCACAGAGGAAGTTAGAGTTGAGAAAATGGCAGAGAAATAAAACCAGATCCTGAACAAGCCATACCTAAAGTTTCCCCTGCCTCAGGACTTTAAGTTTCAAGCACCTATAAATACCATTTACTACTGAATTGACTTGAATTAGATGTTCTTTTACTTACGACTGGAAGCCTCCTACCTAGTATTCATAGCTGAGCTATTTCTCCACAAGCATTTGTCTAGGGGGCAGTACCTTCTGGTTCCCAACTCCAATCATTAAGAAACATCCCAGAAACTGTCCTAATCTCACCTCCTTGTCAGAATAACTAAAAATTATTCACTTGAACCATATGAAACTGCCTCTATTTGGTCATTTTCACATACAAAAATGGAAATTTTCTATGGTTCAATTAACAAGTAAACAGCAACTACTTTATAAAAGTCACAGCTAAGATACTTTGCTGAGCTGGCTATCTAGTCTACCTGGAATTGTATTTTCTATCTTGCCCCTTTTAAAATTCCCGTAACCATCATCCTAGCCCACATCAATGTCCTTTCTCACCTTGAGGACGGATGGAACTCTTAACTAGCCCTCTGCCTTCCCTCATGTCCTCCCCTCCATAAAGCAGCGGGACCAGAGTGACCTCTTCCAGATGGAAATCTGGTCTTCCTCTGCTTAACAAATTTAATGTCTTTGCATTCCTCTTAGAAAAGCGCTTTAGCAGGCAGACAAAGCTCTCAAAGTTCTCTATAATCTGACCTCCTACTACATCTGAGACTTCCTTTTGGTTTCCTTGATCATCCCATGCTCGCACTCACCTCCGTGTCTCAGTTTCCACTTGGTTTGGCTTTGTATTTTGGTGTTTTTTTTGTTGTCCTTTTTTATTATTCTGGAGCATACTCTCCACCTCTTGAAGTAGATTGTCTAATTTCAACTTGACACAGTCATGCTTGTGTAATGCTAGCAACAACATTTCCCAGAACACCCTTTGCTGAAAGGCTCCATGTGGGAGATTGCTAATGGAAGGGAACCACACTTAATTTGGAAAGTGGAAATCAGACAGAATCTCCAAAGGGCTTGGCAGTCACACACAGTGGCAGTTTAATGCTGGTCAGATTGAGTGGCTTGTCAGGTTCTGCACACAGCTCCCACTGGACAGTCTAATATATCTTTATTTGGGGGGGGCATCACTGCCCTCTGGTGGGAGTAGGAGGCCCAGTCTTGCTCCTGGAGAGCTGCTGCTAGATTTGAACCACCAACCCAGTGGGCTGCAGTCCCGCACACAACCACTACACTGTCGGGGCTCAGCCCCTAATATATCTTTTAAAAGAATTTTATTGAGATACTATTCATGTACCATACATGTTGCCCACTTAAAATAATTTAATGTTTTTAGTATAGTCACAGACATATGCCACCATCCTTGCAATTGATTTAAAACATTTCTTCATCTCCAAAAGAAATCTGAGTCTCTCACAGCCTCACATGGGCAGACAGACACAACTTTCTCAGACTTCCCTGACAGCTTCAGCCTTCCCAACCACACCAGTGCTTCATCCAGCCTGAAGTACTAAAGGACTACTTCTCTGATCCTCTGACTCCTCTTTCAGACCTCGACTTTCCCAGATCCTTCCATACTTATAGGCGATCTAATCCTGGCATTAAACACTTTATTCCAGAAATACTTAAAGGGCTGTTTTCATGAACAAAGCCAGACTGATGCACTATTGAACTTCTACATATCCTACAACTGCTAACTGACTATTGAACTTCTACATATCCTACAACTGCTAACTGAAGCCTCATTGCCTCCGAGAATTCCATGACTCTTAGGCAAGATTTAGTCCCTCTCATACATTTCTTTCAGAGTGTCTGTTCTACCCCTTTTATAATACTTTTCACATTCAATCGCTATTGAATGTCTATTTGTCTGCCCTGTTAGACTGTTAGCAATTTAGAAGAATAAGAGATTACTGTAGCCATCATTAAATCTCCAATGCTCCGGAGAATACCAGAAATATCATAGGCGTTCAGCAAATATTTGTCAAATTAACAAGCAAATGAATGGAAGAGACATTATGGTCTATCAGAATGTTGTTTGCTTAACTAGGTAATGAAGAAGGCTTCCTTCTAGTGAAGGGAAAGGCAATACACAAAATGGGGGATCAGAACAAAGGACAACAATGCAAGGTGTGCAAGGGTAAATAGCAACCGTGGTAAATGCTATAACATGGACAATTCTGCAACAGCTGTAATAGCAAACATTAATTTGTGAATAGCTACACTGGTAAATTGCATGCTAAAGAGATGAGATATACACACAGTGGTGGTAGATATTTCTAGGATCCCTGGTTGCACTGTGGATTAGACATTGGTCCCTAACCGTAAAGTCATCAGTTCAAACCCACTAGCTGCTCCCCGGGAGGAAGTTGAGGTTGTCTGCTCCCACAAAGAGTTATAGTATTTGAAACACTCTATTGTGTTGATATGGGCCAGGATTGACTCACTGACAGTGAATGGTGAATAATTCTACATACATATTTGTAAAAGTCACATGCATGCTCATATAGTCAATAAAGAGCATAATGACACACGGTGATAGAGACTACTCAGTCATGAGGACTGAGCCACTGGACATGAAGCCAAAGAACCATGGTCTTGGGGGACAACTAGGTCAATTGGAAAACACACTCTATAAAGACAATGTTCTCTATTCTAAATTGGTGAGTGATATCTGGGGTCTTAAAAGCTTGTGAGAGGCTACAAAGAGTCACTATTGATCTCTTCCACCCCGAAGGAAAGAGGAACAAAGAAAAATGAAGACACAGGAAGCAATCAGTTCAGAGAACTGATGATCCACACGTACCACATCCTCCTAACCACCTGAGGCTGGTGCTAGAGAGTACCTGGCTACCAACCGCATCAACAACTCCCACCAAGACCACAATACAAGCTTCCAGTTAGAAGGAGTAAAAAATACGGGACAAACTTCAAACTAAATGTGAAAAGCAACAAGCAGATTTATTGGTCTGAAAGTGACCAGGAGAACACCTGAGAATGGTGCTCTGAGAAAACCTTTCACTGGAAACCAAAGGCACACTGAGAGACCACCTTCAGCCAAATGATAGTCATTTTAAGGGGAAAAAAAGAAAACTCATTGCCATCAAGTTGTCTTCAACTCAACATGGACGGCCTCATAGGGTTTCCAGGCTTTAAATCTCTTTTTTTAAATCATTTTTTGGGGGTTCATGCAACTCCCATCACAATCCATACAAACATCAATTGTATGCAGGCCACATTTACACACTTATTGCTATCATCACTTTCAAAACATCCTCCCTCCAGGCCCCCAGTATCAGCTCCCTGTATTTCCCTTCCTCCCCCACTCCCCTTTGATCCCTCAGGAATTTACAAATTGTTATGATTTTCATACTGTACACTGTCCAATGTGTCCCAACACTCACTTCCCTGTTGTCCGTGTCCCAGAGAGGAGGCTACATGTAGATCCCTGAAGTTGGTACTCCCTTTCTATTCCTCCATCCCTCTACCCTCCTGGTATTACCACTTCTATTACTAGTCTTGAGGGCTCATCTATCCTAAATTTCCCATGTTTCCAACTTCACTGTTCATCCCCTGGTCTAGCTGGATTTATGTGGTAGAATTGGGGTCATGATAGTGGATGGGAGGCAGCATTTGGGAACTAGAGGAAGGTTGCATATTTCATTGCTACCACCCTATATCTTAACTGGCTCATCTCCTCCTTGTAACCCCTCTGCAAGAGAATGTCACTTCACCTGTTGATGGGCTTTGGGTCCCCAATCTGTACTCCCCCTCATTAATAATAATATAATTTTAGCTCTTTGATGCCTGAAACCGGATCCCTTCATCACCTCATGATCACACTAGCTAGTGTGCTTCTTCCGTGTGGGTTTTATTGCTTCTGAACTGAATGGCCGCTTGTTTACTCAAGCCTTTAAGACCCCAGCTGCTATATCTTTTGGTAGCTGAGCACCATCAGCTTTCTTCACCACATTAGCTTATGCACACATTTACCCTCAGCGATCATATCAGGAAGGTGAGCACACAATGTATGCTTTTTAGTTCTTGAAGCCTGATATCTAAACCCTTTGACACCTCATGATCCCACAAGCTGGTGTGCTTCTTCCATGTGGTGTTTGTTCCTTCTGAGATAGATGGCTGCTTGTTTAGGACCTTTAGGACCCCATATGCTCCATCTTTTGATAGTCAGGCACCATCAGCTTTCTTCACCACCTTTGCTTATGCACACATTTGTCTTCAGTGATCGTGTCCAGGCTATAAATCTTTATGGAAGCAGATTGCTACCTCCATCTTTCCAGGGGATCCTTAGACCACAAGAGCTTTGGATCAAATAACAGACAAAACTATGAGACAAACAATTTTAAAAACCTTGTGGAAAAAAGTGCTTCTGAGAACAATGAACTCTAATGAGGCCAAAAGGATATTTTCTCAAACCCAAAGAACAGAAGGTAAAGAAGAATGGAGCAACCAGATACATTTTGGAGAATGCCACCAATGTGGCAGCATTTGTGTCTAAACTATTGATTGGAAAATGAATTTGCTATGTAAGTGTTCCCTTTAGGCACCATTAAATGTTTAAATTTTTAGAAATATGTTTACAAATAGTCTTAGATCTATACCAAACCTCCACATGTTCTGAATTATTTGACTATAATAGCTGAGAGTTCTATGACTGTTCAGCAAATAGTCTTTATGTTTTTAATTTTGAGGTAAAGAGAAATGGGGTCATTGAAGTAGGAAATATCCAGCGGGCATTTATAAACCAAGTGTGAACTTTGTTGTTGCAACATCGACCCTGATGTCTACCACCCAAAAGATACTAAGCATTTTCTCTTTGGGAAGATGAGTGGGAAATAATTTTGACCATCTGAAAAACATTTCTCACTAATCCATAGACCACTCAACACTCTGTTCCTATACTCTTGAGGAAAAAAACCAATGAAAACTTAAAACTTTCAAACCTACACATGACTTATTAAAACCCACTCAGTGATTGAAACAAGTTCATCCATCAGAGCTCCATCAAGATAAAGTGGTAGCAGACACAGTAGCAAAATATTTTTCTTTAGTGGTCAAAAATAATCCATTGGAGAACAATTCCAAACTTTTAAGTATTTTGCAGGACCCTGATTTTTTAAAAAAAATCATCTGCACTTTTCATATTTTGTAACTCTATATTGAATGTCTGTTATGAACATAGTACACTTGAATTCAGTAAGTAATAGCTTCATCCCTTAGAAATTTGACCAGGGCAGACCGATAAATAGTTACTACGCAGTTTAGAATATCCGTAACCCTCGGCCATGGAGTAAATTCCAACTCAAGGTGACCCTAAAAGACAGATCCACTCTCCCATTTGAGTTTCTAAGACTATAAATCTTTATGGGAGCAAACAGTCTCATCCTTCTCCCAAGTAGCAGCTGGTGGTTTTGAATGGCTGACCTTGCAAGTTAGCTGCACGACTTGTAGTATATTATGCCGCCAGGGCTCCTCTCAGTTTGGAATAGTAAATTGTATTCTACTCACTGACCAATAACCACCCTGTAGAACAAAGTTGAACCACCTGAGTTCTGAGTTTCTGAGACTATAATTCTTCACAGCAGTAGGTAGCTTCCTTTTTCTCCTGAGGAGCAAATACTGGTTTCAAGCTGCTAAACTGGGCTTAGCAGCTCAACTCGTAAGCCACTACACCAGCCAGGCTCCTCTGAGTTGAATGACTGAGGGTAAAAGCCTCCATTTGATGTGGCAGTTGAGACCTCTACTAGTCCCTTCCTGCTGACATTGCCTCAAGGGTGCTGCCACTTGCTTGATTGTTGCTGGGTCTGGGTACTGCATCTGACTTGCCAATCTCCTGTCCTTTGGACTTGAGTCAATGGCCTGCCATATTGCCTGCCTCTCCCAACCTTAGATTCTTTTGTCTCTGCAATCACAAGCCTGTCGTCTTCCAGTCGATGGTGGTTCCACCAGTCCCCGAAGCTACTGAAGTCAGGAAAAGCCTCAAGCCTAACATTTGACCAAACTTGGCACCTGCCCCCTTCTACCATGATCTCGATAAAAACTTCTGTACATATGCATATAAGTCTCACTGGTTTTGCTTCTCTAGAGAACCCACCCTAAATAAAACCGAAGTCATATCATGATTTTCCTAATTCTCAGAGATAACACAAATCCAATCAAATCTCCATACTCATCACAGTGAAACTCTCCCTTCTAAATCTACACAGCGGTAATAGCTGAAAGGAACATGATTATTCTTTTCTTCCAGGCTTCATCTGTTCCTTTAGGTAGTTGCTGATTTGGACCATGATTATATATTAGGCTGCTGCCTGCAAGTTCAGCAGTTCAAAACCACCAAATGCTCCTCAGGATAAAGTTGATGCTTTTTTACTCCCATAAGATTTAGTCTCAGCACCACCAGAGGTCAGTGATGCATGCCCCCCCCCCAAAAAAAAAAAAAAAAGATTAGTTTCAGAAACCCACAAGAGCAGTTTTATTCTGCCCAGTAGGATCACTATGCATCAGGATTGATTTGATGGCAATGAGGTTCGGGGGGTTTGTTTGGTTTTGGGGTGTTTTTTTTTCCTTCAGTGAGAGAAGAGCCTCTAGGTCAGGGATTCTCAGTCTGTGGGTCATGACTCCTTTGGGGATAGAGTGACCCTTTCACAGGGGTCGGCCTATTCATAACAGTAGCAAAATGACAGCTATGAAGTAGCAAAGAAAATAATTTTATGGTTGGGGGTTCATCACAACATGAGGAACTGTATCAAAGGTTGGCAACACGAGGAAGGTTGGGAACCACTGCTCTAGATGGTGCAAACAGTTAACATGCCTGGCTGCTAATCAAAAGAAAGAAGGATGACGATTGTCTTACTTTACTGAAACAGCTTGAGCTTTGAGTTTTCCTTATGCGGCTGAAAGCTCTTTTCCAAAATTCCCTGGAGACAGGCAAGGCCTCTTCCCATTGGCCACCCCTCTGTTGAGTCCTCTAGAGAAGGACCCCTTTTAAAATGACCGCAGGCTGACCGCTTCAATGAAGTACTCCGCTGCGCCACAGAAAACACGCCCTGGCAGGAGTGGTACAGCCCTTTCAGGATTCGGCTCGTCTATGTGCACCAACCTTTCGCTTTCTCCCTTGACCATCCCTGGGACCTCCAGATTCCAAGGAGCAGGTGTGACTCTTTCCAGCTGCTTCTCTAGAGAACGTTTCTGTAGAGCCTTGTGCCACCAAATAGAGAAGATCACTAAGTCACTCTTCTAAGTGGGAGAGGGGACTTCTGAGCTGGGGGCTGAAGAACCTCGTGGCAATCAGGCACAGGTGCTCCAGCACCACTTTGAGGATATTGTAGAGTTCAGTCTTTGGGCCCTCTGAGAAATAGCAAACATACCTCAAGGAAGTTAGGAAAGTCCTGTCTCACATGTGGCGAGCATGCACGCATAATGAAGATCTTCATCCATAAGAAGGAGTATTAAAGCGTTAACATTGCAGTCATGCTATGTTTCTAATTCTTGGCCTACCAAACTAATGAATCATTGTTCAAAAGGGAGGTCACTATTGAGCAGGTGCTTTAAAAATGCTTTCTATTCCCATAATGCATTACAGTCTCTGGCTTCCTCCTTTTGTCCTTTGGTGGTGGAGACCCTCTGGAGGCCTGTCCCCAGTGCCTCCAGACTTCCTTGCTTACAAAACCTGCCATTCTGCTCCCTCCTAAAAAGAGAGAGAGAAAAAAAACAACAAAGTGACAGTCTCAGAAACTCACAGAGGCAGCTCGACCCTGTCCTACAAGGTCATTGAGTCAGCATCCACTTGACAGCTGTGAATTTGGGTTAGCTTTTTTTTATTTAATGACAAAGCAAATGAAAATTATTCATATCCTAACTCATTCTTCGAAAGAATATTTGATAGTCTTCAAACAGTGTTCTTTTCCCCTTGGGTATGGGTAGGCCCCTCCTCCTTCTGACTCTTGATTCTTCCCTCACCTTCAGCCCTAGAAATGGCCAGTCATTCATACCTCTCAAGCATACCAGAGAATGGGCAAGAATGTGCATAAGAATTCTGTTGTCTTTTAATTCGGTTTTTCCATGAACTGTTTGAAGCCACATCCCACGTCGTACTCCCTACCCCGACTCCCACCCCCTGCTTACTAAGCACCTGCACTATGCCAAAAGAACAAACACATCTGTCTTAGAAGAAGTACCACCAGAATGCTCCTTAGAGGTAATGATGGGAAGACTTTGTCTCACATGGTTTGGACGTGTTAGGAGAGACCAGACCCTGGAAAATGGCATCATGCTTGGTAAAGTAGAGGGGCAGAGCAAGAGAGGGAGCCCCTCAACAGGCGAGCTTGACACAGGGGCTAAAACATTGGGCTCAAACGTAAGAACAATTGAGAGGATGGGGCAGGACCAGGCAGTGTCTCCTTGTGTTCCACACAGCATTGCCGAGTCAGAACAACAACAGCAGCACTATGTTGGCCACTGTCCTGTGTGCTGAGAATACATTCCTGTACAAAATAGATCAAAGCCCTGTCCTCATGGAGCTTCTCTTTCAGTGAGGGGGAAGATAGACAATAACCAAAGTCAAGGAAATATGTATGTTGAAGTCCCTATTTCTGTTTGGTCGATTCAAATGAACAGAGTCCCTCTAAGGACAAAGTCCCTCTACCCCAGAAAGTGTCCAATCTTTGCTGAAGCAGACATCAACCCATCAGCCTGTAGGTGAGCAGGTGAACGGACAAGTGCTTAATCCCTGGACCACTAGGGTACCCTGCATGGTGTATGCTTGTTCTTGTTGTTAGGTGCCATGAGTCGGTCCTGACACATGACAACCTCATGGACAACAGAACAAAACACTCTGCCCCCGGCCATCCTCCCACTTGTTCCTATACTCCAGCCCCTTGTTGCAGCCACTGTGTCTGTCCCTCTTGTCCAGGGCCTTCCTCTCTTCTCTGCCTCTCGACTTTAACCAAACACGATGCCCTTCCCCAGGAAATGGCCTTCCCTGACATGCCCCAAATGCATCTTGCCAGCCTTTCCTCCAAGGAGCACTCAGGCAGTGCTTCTGGAGGGTGATAAAGGCTACGATAAATCTTGTCTCAGGTGTTGTTCCAGATGTGGGAGAGCGCTATCCTATATTAAAAAAAAAAAAAAAAAAAAAAGCTGTAGTCCTGGGAGCTGGCAGGGCAGTGAAGGAGAAAGGCATGTAAACACAATTATAATACAATGCTTGAAGTGAGTCAGATAGCAGGGGCGTGTACTGAATGCTAAGTGACTCACCTTGCTTGAGGCCATCAGGGAAGGTTTCACTGACTTTCTGTTTGGAAAACATTGTATTGTGTTAAAGAAAAATAACTTCAAATGTTAGCTGATGGCAGCTTTCCCCAGAGCCCCAGGCAAAGCTACCATGGCCCCTCCTGGTACCTGCTTCAGCTTGTGAATTCTTTGCCCTCTCTGCTTCAGCACTGAGGCCCCATGCAGTGCTAGCTGGAGAAGGCCTTCTCCCGCGGTGGTCATCAAACCCTGTACAAGCTGACTGCCATCGAGTGATTTCCAGCTAATAGTGACCTACAAGGCACCGCAGTCTTTATTTTGGAGCCAGTAACTCCACTCACTCTCCCACCACAGGCAGACAATGCCTCTTGACATGAGCAGTGAGGTGGGCTCGGCCAGTTTCTCTCCACAAACACTCCACCCCTTGATTAAATTGAATTACTGGAGAGAAAATGGACTCGGTGCAGAGACTGTAGAAATACCAAATCTCTTTTTACCTCTAAAATTATTAGAGAGAAAAGTAAGGCACTAGCATAGGAGCATTCAGACAAATAACCAGAACTGATGAAAGCTTCACACCCTCAAAAAAAAAAAAAATCAGGAAGATGGGGGTTGCTCACTTCCACTCTAGGGTCCTGATAGCCAACACACAACTCACTTCTGCCAAATCTGTTCTGACTTATCGTGAATCTGTGGGACAGAGCAGAACTGCCCCCTGTGGGTTTCTGAGGACATAGATCTTTAGAGGAGCTGAAAATCTCATCTTCCTCTCACAAAGCAGCTGATGGATTTGAACCACTGACCTCAGGGTTACAAACCCAATACATAACCCACTATACCATCATGTAGGGGAGATCTGGGGATTCTAGACTCCTGGCATCTAGTTCCTCTCCTGAAACAGCATTCCTATGATCATTTAGAGAGCCGCTCCTCCCCTGTTTGGAGGATGCATCGGATGTGCCTCTCTCCCCTGGTTTCAGAGCTGGGCAGAGTATCCAGATCTGGCCAATGCTGATTGGGCTCAGAAACCCCCAGAGGCATTGCTAGGGCATCCAGGGTTGTTGTGGTTTGGAATCAGCTTGGGAGCAGCTTGGGGCCTTTTGTTCTTCTTTCTGGGTGGTGATGCTGATAGACACTAGGCAGGTTTGCTGTTACTCCAAAAGTAGGCCACTCGATAGGATTTCCTGAACCCGAAGTCACTGCACCATAGAAATATTGCACCCACAAGAACATCTTCCTGTCCTTGAAATTTTCCCAGGAACATCCCGAGGAAGAAGTGGGTCGTCCCACCTTTCCTTAGCAATGAAACAGAATTCCAAATTGAGGGTATAATGTGGTATTCGTGCCAGCCTGCAGCCAGTATATTCATTAACATGACTTTTCTACAACCACAATTGTGAAAATGTAGGGAAAAGTCTGGCTTCTTCAATTCAGTCTGTCCTGCAATTTTCCGTATGTTTTCTTCTCTCTGGAGGTCAAATTTTTCATCAGATAAATGAGAAATTTGGTGGAGAACCTGATTTCCAAATTTTAGTTTTAGCCTAGAATTTGTATTTTCAGCAAAATCACATGCAAAACATTTCCATATCTAGATAAGTTGATTCCCTGCTTTCAGCCAAGATGGACTTGCTATCAGCAGTGATACCCCTTTTTCCACATCTACATCTGAAGCAGGCCTGAACCTCTGGCAGTTCCCTTTCCATGTAATACTACTGTATTGCGGATCTTCAGCCAACTTTTACTTGCATATGAAACCAATGATATTATTCTATAATTTGAGCATTCTGTTGGGTAACCTTTCCTTGGAATATGGATGCAAAACTATGGCTCTCTTCCAGTCGGTTAGCTGTCTTCTAAATGCTCTGGCATAGACAAGTAAGTGCTTCCAGTGCCTCATCAGCTTGTCGAAGCATCTCAGTTAATATGCCGTCGTATCCTGGAGCCTTCTTTCACGCTGATGCTTTCAGCCCTGCTTGGAGTTCTTCCTACATGGGTTCTTGCTCATAGTCTACTTCTCCAACTGGCTAAATATCAACTCGGGCTTTTTTGGTACTCTGTGTATTCTTCTGTGTTGGTCCGGCTAGACTAGAGAAACAAAGCCATAGGCACGCATATGGATATAAGGGTAAGGTTTATATAGAAAAGGAATGAAACATTGAGAAAGCATCCTGACCGAGTTCAGTTCAAAGTCGCAAGTCTGATATTAACCCATTTGCCCGACACCAGTCCGTAAAGTCTCCTTCTGATTCACAAAGTCACAGGTCAGTGGGTGCAGAAGCCCGGCGTTGACAAGGGTCTCCACGTGGCTTCTCCAGGTCTGATTCCATGAGGGTAAGGCCATGTGGCTTCTCCTCCTGCTCCTCCAGCTTCTCAGATGCTGGCATCTTGTCTGTATTTCATCATCTCGCAGACTGACTCCCAACAGCTAGAGAGATGGCTTCTCATCTCCATGAGGGAAATATGGCTAGATTGCGCAGAAGTCTCAGGAGAAAGCCATGCCCACACAGAGGCCTCATTGGCTACTCAATGGCTATCTCCAGATTAAAAGGTTAGACTCCACCCCTACTTCTCAATCATGAAATTGACAAAAGCACACGACCACCACATCTACCCATCATCTTTTGATACTTCCAGAAATATTCAATATTTTGCCTACAGAATCTTTCTATATTGTAAGAAGGAGTTTGAATATTGTTCTTGACGTATTTCAGTTTAGGACACAGGTTCACAACTCCTTTGGGGGTCGAATGACCCTTTCACAGGAGTCATCTAAGACCCTCATAAAGCACATATTTCTGATGGTCTTAGGAACCAAGATACCCCTCCTCTATTCATCTCAAGGCAGGTCTGCCAACATGCAGATATGCCCACATACAAGTACCTGGACTGAAGACTGTCACCCATGCTTCCCCATGCTTTAAGACAAAATTTTATTTATTTTTCATTAGAAATAAATGATTCAGAATATAGAATTACATATCCTTTTGTAGTCAATCACTATACTTTAATAATTTCCAATTTATAATTATGAAGATACATACTATATATCAGACATTTATACTACGATTTCTAACAGAAGCAAAATTACAGTTATGAAGTAGCAGCAAAAACAATTCTATGGTTGGAGATCTCCATGACATTAGGAAATGTATTAAAGGGATGTGGCATTGGGAAGGTTGAGAACTTCTGATTTAGGATGTATGTCTTATTCCTTTTTGGTTTTTCTAACTAGAGGTCTTTGCACATTTTATTACAATAGTTGCATTTGTCATCTCAAACTGGCCATATTCATAAGAGAACTTGGAACAAAGGATATATTGTTACTGATGACAGATGGATCTTGAGTGAAAGCAGCGAATACCAGAAATAGATTTACTTGTGTTTTATTGAATCTGGATTTCAACTATGTGGATCACAATAAATTATGAATAGCCTTGAGAAGAATGGAAATTCCAGAACACTTCATTGTGCTCATGTGAAACCTGTACATGGATCAAGAGGGAGTTGTGCAAAGAGAACAAGGGATTAGTATATGGTTTATTATTGGGAAAGGTTCACCCTTTCCCACACTTACTCAATCAGCATGCTCAGAAAATAATCAGAAAAGCTGCATTATGTGAAGAAAAATGCAGCAGCAAAATTGGAGGATGTCTTAGTAACAATCTGCAGGCAAGTAGATGGGTGGGTAGGTAGTCCATTTCTAGAAATTTTTCCATTTTTCTGGATTTTCAAAATTGTTGGAGTATAATTTATAATAATGCTCTGTTATGATCCTTTTAATCTGGAAAGTCTGCTATAATGCCACCCATTTAATTTTGATGATTTGTTTTTCTCTCCCTCTGTCAGTTTGACCAGTGGTTTGTCAATTTCATTCATCCTTTCAAAGAACATTTGGCTGTTTCCCAGTGGTTTGCGAATGTTCTGCTTTCATTCTCTTTTGATCCAGTTAGTTTTTAACTGAGTTAACAACCTTTTGAAATAGGGACGAATCCCATGCAAACTCTTCTTTATGACTGAGGCAATCGAGTCATGTGAGGTAAAGTGATCCCTGGATGAATGATTGTTAAGTTCAAAGACAAAAATTGTTTCAATTGTCTAATTCTGGACTTTTCACTACTATGGTGGACTGAAAAATGACCCTAAAGATGCCTGAACCCTAATCCCTGGAATCTGTGAATGTGATCTTCTCTGCAGTGGTAACTAAATTACAGTTAGATAAGGAGATTATATTGAATTTATCCAGGTGGGCCCTAAATGTAGTTACGAGTGTCCATACAGGACAAAGACAGAAGGAAATTGAACTTCATATTTAACCATGGTAATGCTACCACAGATGCATAGATTGGGGTTTTACAACCATCTCCTGGTGACCTAGTAGATTATGAGGTGGTCTGCTAACCAAAAGATCGGCACTTCAAAACCACCAGACACTCTGTGAGAGAAAGATGAGACGTTCTACTCCAGTAGAGAGTTAGACTTTCAGAAATCCAGAGAGGAAGGGCCACTCTACCTGCGGCAGTCACCTAATATGGTGTCAATTTGAGCATTCAGAGTGTAGAGGTGGAGTCTAGCCTGTCAATCTGGAGATAGCCAATGAGACCTCTGTGTGAGCGTGGCCTTCTCCTCAGAATTCTGGGACATGTAGTACTTCCTTTTAGGAGGCAGAGACACTATCTCTCTTGGTTCATTCCTTGGAGACTCTCTACTGACAACACGCTCTTGGAGACGCTCTACTGACAAGACACAGGCTGACTCCCTGTGAGAGGTCCCAGAGGGAAGCCACACGGACTATCATGATGCAACCAGTCCTCTGAAGAGGGAGGAGCCACTTGGAGACCCCTGGCAGCACTGAGACTTTTGTAACCCCACTGGATCCAAAGGCATTCTACCCATCTGGCTTGTGATCATCTTGCATTCGGCGTCACTGCATGTGTTTTGTGAGTCTGAAGAAGACTTTATAGATTGGTACTGGACATATGGGCTAATATCAGACTTAGGCCCTTTGACTGGATTGGGCTGGGCTATTTTTCTCCATGTTCAATTGCTCTTGTCTATAAACCCCTCCCTTGTATACACATGCATGTTTATGAGTTTGTCTCTCTAGTCTACCCAGACTAACACACCGCCCTATAGGACTCTACAAATCACAAAGGACTTTGATGCAATGAGTTTGGTTTGGTCAAAGAACCTTGGCAGCCACCAAAACCAGGAAGAAGCAAGAGACAGAGTCGCCCCTGAGGGAGTATGACCCTGCTAGCAACTTGCTTCATGATTTCAAGTCACGTCTTATGGGTAATGTTTTCTTTCACTTTTGCTGACCAATAACGATGTAAGTGTTGATGCGTCTACCATGAGCTTTTCTAGAAAAGGCTTCTAGGATTTGAACCAGTTGGAATAGTAGTTGACATGGCCTCCTTTAGTTTCTGGGAGGTAATGTAGTTTTTCACGGCTTTAGAGAACTGGGGAGAAGAAATGTCCATAAGTCCTCAGTATTCCTTGTCACCTTGAGCTTCATATCTCTCCTTTCCCCTTGGATTTAGAAGAAAGTCCAAAAAATAAAAAATAAAAAGAAGAAGAAAGTCCAGGTTACCTTGTCTGTCCATCTGTCCACCACCACCTGCCTACCCCACCCTTGCATTTTGCTGAAAGCACCGCAGCTACTGAGTGCTGGCTCAATATACAAACAGGTAGATTTCAACCTCTGGGCTGCTGATCATAGGTGCCGGGCTGGAGGATGTTGAGTTGTGCATTTTCCTTTATTCTAGTTTCATTTTCTTGCTAGTAAAATGTGGACCGTGATATCTGGCCTACGTCTCAAGATTGTCTGGAGAGTGACAATGAGATACGACTTGCCATGTCACTTTTTAAACTGTGAAGCGACCCAACATTCCAATGAGTTCGTGTATATGGCCCACTTCTGTCAATGTTGACTCGCAGTAACTTAGGTGACAGAGTCTGCAAATCCTTAGGAAGCCGACGCCTCCAAACGTCTCCCTTGGAGAAGCTAGCTCTTGACTTCTAACTACCTCCTTTTTGCTGAACGCTTAACCACTGCACCACCAGGGCCCCTTTATTTTGTGCATGAGCGGAGTCTATCCCCCAAAGGAGTCCCTGGGCAGTGCAAGTAATCAAGCCCTCAGCGACCAAGTGAGAAGTCAGGAGCTCAGATCCACACAGAGGTGCCTTGAAAGAAAGGCCTGGTGCTCAGCTTCAGAATGATCACAGCCACAAACCCCACTGAGCAGAGTGCTACTTTGTAGTGCATAAGGCCACCATGACCCAGGATCAACCAGATGGCAAATGGCTTTGTTCGAGTTTTACAACTTCTCATTATGATCATGGACAGGATGAAGAGGATTTGCCATTAATCAGCTAACTTTTTTTTTTTAACCTTTAAAAAAGATCATTTTAGGGCTGAGCCCCGGTGGCGTAGTGGTTGGGCGCAAGACTGCGGCCCACTGGGATGGAGGTTCGATTCCAGCTCCATGGAGCAAAGGCTGGGCCTCCTACTCTTACCACCTGAGGGAGTGATGCCCCCTCCCCCAAAATCATTTTATTGGGGACTCTTACAGCTCTTATCACAATCATTGTGTCAAGCACATGTATGCATACGTTGCCATCATCATTTTCAAAACATTTTCTTTCTACTTGAACCCTTAAGGGTATCAGCTCCTCATTTTGCCCCTCCTTCCTTTACCCTCCCTTTCTCATGAACCGTTCATAATTTATACATTTTTATTATTTCACCATGTCTTATACTGACCAACACCTCCCTTCACTCACTTTTCTATTGTCTTCCCATTGGCTATAGGTAGATAATTATAATCGATTTCCCCCTGCCTCCCCCTTTCTCTCCTGTTATTGCTACCTTCATTATTGGTTCTCAGGGATTCCCTGTGCTTCCAGCTCTTATCTGTACCTATGTACATGCTTTGGTCTAGCCAGATTTATAAAGTAGAATTGGGATCATGATGATGTAGTGGGGGAGGGGGGGCAGGGGGTGTTTGTGGGGAAAGCATTAAAGAACTAGAGGAAAGTTGTGTGTTTCATTGGTGCTTTCCTGCACCCTGACTGACTTGTCTCTTTATTGTGACCCTTCTCTAAGGGGTTATCCAGTTGTCTACATATGGACTTTGGGTCTCCATTCCACCCTCCTCTCTTTCCCATTGATATAATTTTTTTTGTTCTGGGTCTCTGATGGCTGGTACCTGATTCCATCAATACCTCATGATCACACAGGCTGGTGTGCTTCTTAGCTAGATGGCTGCTTGTTTTCTCTATTTCCCTATGATGCACCACCACTACCATCCACCACCATCAAATCGATTCCACTCCTATGGACCCTATATGTCCATATGCGTGCACCTGCTCCTTAGATTTCCCAAGTCTGTCAGTCTCTGCGGAGCAGACAGCCTCACCTTTCTTCCTCTGAGCAGTAGATGGAGTTGAATGGTCACCTGACATTTAGCAATCCCACTGAAGCCACTGCACAAGCAATCCCCGAAACCCAGACTCACTACCATCAAGTCACTGCTGCTTCATAGAGAGCCCCTGTAGGTTTCTGAGACTGTCACCATTTGAGGGAGTTGAAAATCCAGTCTTTCTCCTGAGGAGCTGTGGGTGGTTTTCGAACTGTTGGCCAAGCAGATCACAGTGAGATGCATAACCCCTCCCCCACCACGGCCCCCTTCTCCAGGCACTTACTATTCATGCATCACTTATTCACTCAAAAGTCTGAATTCTTTACTCTTTGTGAGCATACCGTGAGTTAAAGAAGACCCTAGGAGATATCTCCTAGGGCTTGCTCTTTTGTGTGTGTGTGTGTGTGTGTGTGTGTGTGTGTGTGTAAGGTGGGGAGGAGAACTGTTCACAAGAGAACAAGCACCTGCATAATTGCAAGCCTCAGTGATTCTGTGAAGAAAGCAAGAGGCCATGTGAGGAATGCTGAAAATGGGTTGGATGATGTTCATTAATGAGATGGGGCTTCCTAAATTTAAGGTATTTGTATTGAAGCGTGAGGATGATGAATGAATTTCATTTTTAAAGAACAAAGTAAATGCCACATAAGTTTTGCAATAAAGACATGAGAGGTATTACCATGAACAGTTTCAGGGGCATATGGAACTTCCGAGAAATGATTTGCCCAAACTCTCAACATTGACCAAATGTCAGAACAAAGAGGCCTGATGGCTAGGCCAGGCTGCTAACTGCAGAGTCAGCAGTTTGAAACCACTAGGCACTCAGCTGGAGACAAGAAGAGGCTGTCTATTCCTGTAGAGTTACAATCTGAGCAACCCACTGAGGCGGATCTACTCCATTCTGTGGGATTCCTTAGTCGGAATCAATTCCGAGACAGGGAGGGCTTGGAAGTGTCAGAACCGAATCCACAGCCAGCTTTTGCTTTACGTGGGAGCCCAGGTTCCTAGCTCCCGCCTATTGATGGACAGCTCTTCATTCTTCTAACCACCTTCTCTAGTCCCACGCCCAGTAATTTCCAGGGGCGTAGTGGTTTAGCGTTTCACCACAAGGTCAGCAGTTCGAATTCTACTCCCATAACAAGGTGCAACGTCAAGAAACCACAAGAGTAGTTCTACCCTGTCCTAAAGGGTAGAAACAGCTCCATGACCCTGAATTTGAGGGCTGAGTTTTTGCCTTCATTGCAGTTTTCTAAAAGAACCCCCTAAGTAACCTCTCCTGGCTCCTGCTGGCTCAAGCCCCCCACCCCGAAGGGCCTGCCCCAGGGGGTCCCCGCTTCCTCCAGGCAGAGGGGCGTATGGGCGGGTGTGGCTGGGGTCGTCATTGATGTCCGAGAAAAGGAGTCCTTAAGGCTGCTGTCCCCTCTCTCACCTTAAATCCCTAACAGAACTTTGAAATGGAAACGAAAACATAAAATCCCAGGGCCGCCCCGCATGATTTCCGTCCTTTTCATATGCCTGTCCATGGATATTCAAGGGCCGGCCACGCCTCCAGGCTGCAAGTGCTTGTAAATCCGCTTTGTGGTTGCCATCAGAGGGATTTCACAAGCACCCGAGGAATCCCCCCTCTCAGGGCCCAGGAGAGGCTGGAGTGTGCTCGGGCTATGCACCCACAGACGGTGGGGGTGGAGATGGGGGTGGGGGACTGAGCAGAGAGTCCGCCTCTTGGAGTCAATCTTTATGGAATAAATGAAAGGCTCTGCAAAAGAGGCAACAGTAGCATTCGAGTCGCAGGCTTGGCGGTGATTACATGGCGTAGCAGGACGTGGAAATTACTAGCACAGAGAAAGGAGATGATGAATAAAGGGAGTTGTTTTCCTCCCTGCACCCCCTCCTCCCTCGCTCCTTCCCTCGTCTCCTTCCCACCATCCCTTCCTTCTGAAGTGACATCTTCTGCCTCCAGCTTAGGCACGTCTTCCGCCCGTTTCTATTTTTAGCCGAG
>PVJH01014770.1:24386-55891 GCA_004026705.1 Nesogale talazaci | reverse complement strand
CACACACACACACACACTGACCTGTGATCTTCCTGCATTTGGCATCATTGCATGTGTTCCATGAGTCTGAAGATTAGTATTGGACATCTGGGCTAATATCAGACTTAGGAATTTGATCTGAACTGGACTGGGATGTTTCCTTACTGTAAAATTACTCCTTATACAATGCTCTTTCTTATACACATAGGAGTGTCTCTGGATTTGTTTCTCTAGTCTACCAGGACTAACACAATACCTGACTCAAAAAAACCAAAATATTTGAACAAGGAAAATTACAGCAAACTACTACAAGAAACCAAGAATGACCTCAACAAATGGAAGAATACCCATGCTTGCGGATCGGAAGACTCAATTTAGTAAAGATGCCTGTTCTGCCGAAGGCACTATATAAGTTTAAAGCTATCCTGATACAAATATCATCATCTTTTTTTAAAGGATTGAAAAATGTATTACCACCTTCATATGGTGAGGGAAGAAGCCCAGAATTAGCAGAGAAGGACCAAGTTGCAGGATTTGCTTTACCTGACTTTAGCACATCGTATACAGCCACAGTGGTCAAAATCGTGTGGTATTGGTATAATGACAAATACTCAGACCAATGGAAAAGGACTAAAAACCCAGAAACAGAATCATCAGCATTCAGACAACTGGCCCCAAAAATATCAAATGGGAAGCAGATGGTCTCTTCAATAAGAGGGGCTGGGGGGCGGGGGGGTGGGGAGAGATGAAGAGCTACCTGCAGAGAAATGAAGCAAGACCATTATCTCATGCCATGCACAAGAATAAACTCAAGGTGGATCACAAACCTTAAGGTAAAACCCCAAACTATTAGAGCCATCAATGAGGGAATTGGGACTAACCTAAGAACTTTGGCATAGAGAATGCATAAGCTATAAGAAATAGGGAAGGACACATACACAGAGGAGGCACAAATTCACAAGTGGGATACACTGAAGATAAAACACTGGTGTACATCGAAAGGATTCACCAAGAGAATAATAAGAGAGCCCACAAACTGGGAAATATCTTTAGCAGTGGCATACCAAACAAAGGTCTTCTACAATTCTATGCTACTTTACAAAAAGGAAAAAGCTAAGTGCTCACTGAGGAGGTGGGCAAAGGATCTAAACAAAAGTTTCACACAGGCAGAAATCTAAATGGCCAATAGATATATGAGAAAATGCTTCTGATCACTAGCCATAGAGAAATTCAAATTAAAACAACTATGAGATAACACGTAGCACCCTCAAAGAAGGCCCAATTCAAAAATCAGAAAGTAACAAGTGTTGGAGGGGCTGTAGTGAGATAGGAACTTTATTCCACTGCTGGTGAACCTGTTGGCATATACAGTCATTATGGAAATCAATTTGTCAATCTCTATAACAGTGGGAAGTTGAGCTACCATATGACCCAGCAATCCCCCAACTGGGCATATAACCAGAAAAGGCAAGAAACAAACCACAGTCAGACATCTGTGCTCCAGTGTTCATCATGGCACAGTTCACAATTGCAAGGAGTTGGAAACAACCAAAATTTCTATCAATGGACAAGTGGAATTAAAAAACTGTAGTGCATACATATGAGTCCTACACATCCCTAAAAGTAGTGATTCTTCACTGCATGGGAAGAACTGGAGGAACTTATGCTAGGCAAAGTAAGCTGAGCACAAGAGGACATGTTCAAGAGGACATGTGAGTCTGCTGAGGTAAGCTTAAAGATGTAAAGGAGGCATAAGAGGGGGGGAGCTACTGTATACAAACATTCCTGTGGTGAAGTCCAGGTACTATGGCAGAGGCCAGATCAAATCCGGGGTTACATATGGCAGTCAGCTAAACAGGAGGGAAAAAGAATGAGGGGGAAGTTATGGGTAGCAGGGGAACAGGGCACTAACCCACCCAGGGGAGAGTACTGTTTACTTCTCTACAGGAGAGGGAGGGGAGAGTACTGTTTACTTCTCTACAGGAGAGGGAGAGAGGGACCAGACTTCAACCCTGTGTGTCAAGACTCGAATGCCACATACTGGCATGAAGCAGTGAACCAATAGGAAGGTCTGCAGGGCTGGCCCCAAACCCAACTACGTACTCCCACCCACCCCCAGAAGAAGGCACTTCAGAGGACAACACTGAACCGCTACAGCTCAGGGAGAGGGCATGTCTGAGCAGAGTACACAGGAGCAAAGAAAGAGGGAAGGAGAGAGAGTGAAACACACCCTGGCTCACCAAGGCCTAGGATGACATTCCTACTCAGAGCAGCCGATGGACAGAGAGAACCATGGGGCCAGCCCCGACACGAGACATGACACCCCGCACTAACCCATAGCACCATGGGACAACACTGAAGACAGTGCAGAAATCGTGCCCTGTCTGACCCCACCACACCTGGTGAAACAGTAAGCGTGTGCCACAGAGCAGCAAAGGCATCAAAACAGTGAAGCCCATGCGAAATACCAAAACTACACTTTGGGGCCAGAGCATGGCACCCCATCAAACATGACTGAAAAACATGCCTAAATGTCAACAAAAGCTGGTGAGGGTGTGGAGAGACTAGAACCCTCATACACAAAAGGGGCTGTAAAATGGTGTAACCATTCCAGAGAACAGTGTGGGACTTCTAACAATATACATCCAATATGACCCAGCAATCCTTTTACTTGATATATATCATAGACCAACAATAACAGGAACACAAATATGTATATGTTCAACCATGTTCATCACAGCACTAATCACAGTAGCAAAAAATATGGAAATAATCTAAATGCCCATCAATAGAAGAACGGAGATATTCAAGCACATACATACAATGGAGTACTGAGTAACATAAAAGAACAAGAGTTAATCTGTTCTATAGCATTAATGAACCTGGAGGATGTTATATTGAGTAAAGTCAGTCAATGACAAAAGGATAAATATTGTATGAAGTCACTATTGTAAAACAGCAGGATAAGATTTTCACACTAAACAAAAAATATTTTATGGTTATCAGGAAAGGAAGGGTAAATTAATGACTAGAGGAGAGACACATGTTAGCCTGGGGGAAACAGAACTCATCCAAAAATGATGGAGGCAGGAGATGACACAAGAGCTCAAGGCGACAGAAGTAATTATAGTTATATCCTGCAGTAACGGCGATCTACTGGTAGACGCATGGATAGACATGCAGATTGAATGGGTTGGATAAAGAGAGCGGAAATAGACCCACTGAGAGGTATGGTTTAACAGAAGACATCCGTACATGTATGTTTACCTTTATTACCAATAACTCCATGAATGTGGGGGAGAAGAGAGGAGACAATGTATGAAGTCTTAGACATAACCAAACACCTTGAGAGTATGAATCACTGTCACTAGGGGCTCAAGCCCATAGTCTCAAAGGACCCCAAAGTGAACTGCACAACACAATTCACAAAGGAAATTCTACTTTGGTGAATAAGCCCTGGGGTTTTAAAAGCTCACAAGAGGCCCTCTAAAATATAGCTATTGGTTTATATCTGGTGGACAGAAGAATGAAGAAAATGCAAGAAACAACTAGTCCCATGGACTAATGGACTACTGGACCATCGGTCTCCACAACCCTGACAGCAGAAGAACTAGATGGTATTCAGCTCCCACTACCATCTGATCTGAAAGAAAATCCTGAAAAGAGAGAGAGAGAGAGAGAGAGAGAGAGAGAGAGAGAGACTGACAAACAACTCCCCAACTCATTTTTAAAAGTTGAAGCCCACTGGTCTGATGGAGACTGTGAAACTCTTCAAGACCAGGGTTCTTAGTCCCCCATCAGATGTGGGACTGAATGTACCCACCTGTCTTGGTTTTCAGAAGCGGGTCTGCAGCGGGTAGGGTGGGGGAGGAGGGTGGAGATAATACTAGTGAAGTATGCAGACCTTTGAATCATCCACCACTGGAGATCAAAAGGGGAGGGTTTCCCCCAGGACAACATCCAAAAGGGTGAGGGAAGCAGGAAAAAATGTTAACAGGAAACCCAGTGAGGAGTGGGATTCGTGATGCTGCTTTGCAGGGAGTGTAAGAAACAGCGTGAAACAGAATGCATACAAATTGTTGAATGGAAAACTGGTCTGCTTTGTAAACCTTCAGCCAAGTCATAGACACTGAGTAAAATAAATCAGACATAAAAGAAAAATACTGCACGATCCCATTTAGAATGGCATGTCTAGAGTAGAAAATTGCAGAGGCGAAAGTTTAGTAATGGTTACCAGGGGCTGAGAGGAGGGAGGAATGGGGAATTATTGCCTAAGTAGTGCTGAGTTTCTGCTTAGAGTGATGAAAAATATTTGGAAGTGGATAGTGATGATGGTTGTACAACTTGGTGAATATAGTAAAGCCGCCAAATCGTAATGTTTAAAAATGGCTTAAATGGCAAACACTTTGTAATACATATTCTACTGCAAAAATTTTAATGAGAAAAGATCTGCCATGCTGAATCCAGAAACATGCTGCGTCTAAAAAGAAATCTCTAGAAACTGACATTGTCAGGGGAAAAAATGAAGTTAATGTATATTCAAATTCTGATTCAGAGTCCAGTCTTCTTAGTAAAACCAGAGAATTTTGAAACCTAGACACAAGGAGGCTAAAGAACACATGCTCAGTAAGTACCAGAAGGACACGCTCAGAATCTCCATCCTCAATTCACACATCCTCACCCTGTGGTCTAGGTGATGTGTACTCGTGTTCATAGAAGAAGCACTAGTCATTCACATATCTACTCACTGATTTGTAAAACTCAGCCACTTATAAAATATCTTGGTGGTTTTATATTGTTTTCAATATGATTTGTTTTCCTAGCTAAAAACCGTCTTCAGAGCTGAATACCATCTCAAAAGAGAACATACAAGTATGCCACCAGCACTGCCTGTGCGTATTGTCGCAAACCTAAGAGGCACTGCAGAATTGTCTGTTACATATAGAGACTCATGGAAATCTCCCTGGTCTGCATGTCTCCCATTCCAGTCCTTATCCCAAAATCTATCCCAAGAGTCATTTATTCCTGGTTATTCTGAGCCCCTGGGAATACTTCCAAACACTGGCATTCTGTCCTACATTCAGCCTCATTCAAAGGACTCTGGTTCTCAGTAGGAGACTTTTGCTGATAGCATTTCTGTTCTATGTCAGCAGTTCGATGCTCCTGTTTTCTGTAAGCTCTTCTTGAACCTTCTTTAATGACTCTCATGCAAAACAGCCTTGTGTTAGCTAACTTGTGCCATCTAAAGGCTACAGCGAGAACCTCTTTGACAAAAAAATAATCCTTAGCAAATAATCGCACTAGGTTTTCTACAAAAAGAATCCCTCAAACTGTTCTGCTATAAAACAGATAAGGAATAGGGTAGGTGATGTTCTTCTTTTGCATGTATGCAAATTTAGAACCAGGAGAAATCCGGGCAACCTGTGAGCTCTAGCTGTGTACTGCAGCAAACTAGCCATG
This sequence comes from Nesogale talazaci, assembly GCA_004026705.1. Classification (NCBI taxonomy): domain Eukaryota; kingdom Metazoa; phylum Chordata; class Mammalia; order Afrosoricida; family Tenrecidae; genus Nesogale; species Nesogale talazaci. The sequence continues at coordinate 50,452 of PVJH01014770.1, read as the reverse complement.
GAACTGTAAGCCCAACACAGCCATTGCCATCCAGTCCCTTCTGACAAGCATCTTTACAGGCCACAGTGCAGCCAGATGCAAGATTCATTTGGGACCACCAGCAGGATCTGCCAGGGCAAGAGACACATTTGAACTATAATGTGGACTGTATTGGCTGTCAGTGCACACACACACACCACAAATGAGATAATTGGACATAAAGCACCTCCCATGCGCCAGGCTTCGTGTTCTCCCCACTTCGTGTTCCACCATAGCACTTCCTTTAGAACCAGAAGTTTCTTTGTGGAGTCCAGTAGATCCCTCACTGTGTGCGACCTTTTCAATATGAGGATTCACGTTTGCAAAGCATGACTAGTGCAGAGATTATAAGAGCCTGATCTCTGAGGTAGGACTGCCTGGGTGAGATCCTGCCTCTGAAATGTTTGTCTCTGAATTTGGGAACATTATTTTTTAGGGAGCTCCTCCCCTACAAAGGGGAATACTAACAATGCCTACACCTTAAATTGTCAGAGGATTCAGGATTCAGTGAAAAACTCCAAACTTAGCACCCTGCTTAGGACACAATAAGTGGACTCTCAACAAATTCTGGCTCTTTGTAATTCTCTTCCTTGGAGATTTAAGGTCTTCGGAGAGTAGGCACCCAGTGGAAAGGAGACCAGGCAAAAGGGTCAAAATTACTGAAGTTGTGGTTTCAGATCTATTGATAAACTGATCTCTTACTGTGCGCCTCCACTGTCTTACCTTCTAGCTGAGAGGGCTGGTCAGGTTATTTGTGTAAAGTCTATGAGTCCATGCCTTATATCTTACTCAGCTCTCTGTAACTAATACTCAGTATGTTGTTCTACACATAAAGCACAGACAGATAGTCCCATAGCCCCCCTCTGACACCTACTCCAATTATTTTAAACTCCACAAGAGTTTACTCCTGGCATCTCTGCCATATGGGAAAGTGTGTAGCAGAAAAGGCAGGTGGAGCCAAACGGGGCTCAGATGCCCTATCAAACACCCTGAGGGCAGATGTTAGGGTCCCACGTGCAGACCCGGATCCATCTGCAGAGAGCATCAGTAACTCACAGAGGAAGCTGTACTGACCTCTTAGCAAAGCACACCAGTGATCAAGAGCAAATTCTAAGCACAGAAGGCATTCCAGAAGTAGCTGGCAAGTTATTTATTTGTGTGAAACTCTCATTTCTTAGTCCTAAAAGAGTGAATTACAGAAACAAAACAAGTAAGTAGAGGTCTTGCTTCAAGTAAACAACTATATATTTTGTTTCCTGAGAGCTATCACATAACAGGTTCGCAATGTGTGTGCTAGGGGGACTTCAAAATGTTTGTGGGTAAATAGAATTAAAAGATCATAGAAATTTTCCATGAACTTTTTTGTAAGCCCCCACATACACACATATTTGATAAGTGAACCGTGCTGAGCGTTTTAGCCCTGTGCTTAGAAAACTGGCTATTGACATTATGTAGATTAATATTTACACTGTCTGCTAGTGAGATTTGTGTGTCGCAATAATGTCCTCCAACACAGAGGTGGACAGGAAGTGATAGAAGCAGCAGGCTGTAAGTGTCAGAGCTGAGATCCCAGGACTCCTTCTAGTTTCCGCCTTTGCTCTCATAAAAAGTCCACTGCCAAGCCTGGGAGAAGCTCTGTGGAGAGGTCTCAGTTCTGTTTTCCAGCCATTTCTCCAAGGTGTCAGATAGCAGAGAGAAGTGAGCAGCGCTCTAGAAGGGGGTCTGAGAAGAAGAACCGATCGGCCAGCCCATCATCATGAGAAATGACACACTGCCGTTGTTTCAAAAGCCCATCTTTGAGGTGGCTTGGTACACATCGATATGGAGTTAGGGTCAGGTCATTTGTTGGTCAGAATCCAAGGAGTCCCCTATTTGGAAGTTTCACAAAGATAAGATGATATCAGCAGTTCCGTGAGAGGACAAGAGAAAGAATGAAGGAATTTTTGAAATACTCTTTGTTAGAAGTAGCTTAATATCAGGTTTACTCAATAGGCTAACGTCCACAGGAAATGCAGTACAGATATCAGACGTACTGTTAAATTTAATCCTTGTGGTTGTCCCCAGCAGAAAGCTGTTTCTAAAACTAACATTAAATCGCGATAGTCAATGATTTAATTATTTATTCATGATTTATAACTTCTTGTATTCATCATCTATTTCTGCAGGGCAAAGCACCTGAGACTCGAGGGGTTGAGAGGACAGGAGTCCCATTTTCCAAGGAGCCCTGGTGACAACATGGTTAGGCATTCAGAGCTCACCCAGAGGTCAACTGTTTGCAGCTGCTGGTGGATCTGTGGGCAAAAAGACCCAGCGCTCTTGTCAAAATGCCAGCCTAGAAAACCACGCAGGACAAGGTTCCTCTATTCTTTCTATTCTACCTCTTCTCTTGTGCTTCAAAGGGTCAAGCTTGACACCCCAGGGCAGTCTGATGCTCATAGTTTCTGTGAATCATGAATTCAAAAAAGGTTTGTTTGGGCATTCCGGATCAGGATTCCACCTGACGTGGTGGTCAAGGTGTAGAACAGGTCTATAAATGCCTGAAGGCTTGATTGGAGTTGAAGGCTCCACTCCCCAGGGGCTCGCTCACTGACTCAGTGCCGAGGTTGGTTTCCCTCTACTTGGGCCTGTCCTTGAAAGTGCTCAGACTGCCTGGCTGCTGGCTTCACATAGGATTAGCGACCCAAGGGACCGAGACAGAAGCCATGCTGCCTCAGAAGTCAGACTTCCTTCTGCACAGACTCCATGAGGAACTCTGAACAATTCTGATTAGCTATGGGAGAATGCTATTGGTCTCTGTGATTCAAAATGAGGAGGCCTGGGACAGTACGTTACAAATCAGACTGCTAACTGCAAAGAACTCACCAGCCACTCCTGGGAGAAAGAGAAGGCTTTCTGCTTCCATAAGACTTAAAGCCTTGGAAACCTAAAAAGAAAGTACTCTCTGTCCTTCTGATTCAGAGGCTGCCTGGAGGTGGATTTTGTTTGTTTAATTAGTTTATTTATCTTTTGACGGTTTCACCCATATACAGTTCGCATATGCATTTCACTAGTTCAATCACATTTGTAAGATAAGGAAGGCAAACTTCACCACAATCCATCCAGGACCTTTCTTCTCATTACACTCAGTGCTAACTTTCCATCTCCTGCCCTCTACCCCTCCCAAGTCTCTTTGAAACTATTAATCCAGTTGCTTACCTGTCCTGGGTTTAATATACAGAAAAACATGCCAAGTCAAACCAAAACACTAACAGAACAGCAACGACAGAGTGAAACAGAGAAAGGCCTCAATAGAAAACGAAGCAAAAAATATTAAACATGGGAACAATTACTCTTTGGGTCAGGAGGAAAATCAAATGACAAGATGCCACGTTTTGCCCTAACCACAACTGCAATAACCGACCCTCCATCATATTCTGTCTGATAACAAGGCCTTTCCCATCCCAGGTTTATATTCAGAGTGTTCACCTGACACTTCATCTGCATGAGGGGCCTAGTGAACAGGGTTTGAGCACTCACTGTCAACCACAGGCTTCTGCAATTTGACTCTAATACCATTCCCTCCTCTGGGTTTGATTTTTATTACTTACAGCTCTTGGATCAAATAGGCTAATGTGTTCTTTCCTGTGGGCTGAACTGACACCTCATTTAGATGAGTGCTTATTTTGTTAACCTTTAAATCCCCAGAGAATATTCTTTCTCATAGTCAACTATTATCTGCTTTTTTCATCACACTTTTCTAAAGTATCCATATCTTCAGTGATCAGACCATGGGAGCAGAGCCATGTCTTAAGAATTCATTATTCTGAAGCTAAGGCAACAATTAAATGTGAAGTCAAAATCCATTCATATATTGATGGTTTATATATGTCTTTGGTTCACTTTTAAGGCATTGGTACTTGAAAGACATCATAAATTATCCCTGTGGGATAATTTGCCCATGGAGCATGTGGCGTACTATTAATGTGACCATTAATTTAGCCAGTGGCATAGAATTTTAAACACTGTCAAGAAAAGCAAAGAATATGTTGATGGAACTGTGTTTTAAACCAAAATACACAGATTTGTATGAATGACCCATTTAGGTGACACTTTTCACACAAGCAGCGAGGGTTGAAGGTAGGGCAAGACTTTCATCATGTTCATTTGTAAAGGTAGAACTGGACTAAACATGTCTTACAAAGGAGACTCATGTATGGAACTAGCACACATGTGGTAGTCTTGAGTTGTCATTTATTAGGCATCCTTGAGGTATTGATGTTGATCCAGAGCCCATCGCCTTGGGAGAATGGTCATCTGCGCTTTTCACCCTGGGGCCTCTCCGTCTCAGCCCCTGGGAGTGTGTCAGTTCCTTTAGTGGCGATGGAGGTGAGGGAGGGAGCCCTGATGGCGCAGTGGTTCCCTGCCAATCTGCTAACCACAAGGTGAGCGGCTCAAAACCACTAGTCTCTCTGAGGGAGAGAGACAAGACTTTCTACCCCCACAGAGTCACAGTCTCAAAACCCCACAGGGGTAGTTCTACCTCTTCCTATAGGGTCGCTGAGTCAGAATCGATGCGGTGGCAGTGAGTTGTTGCTTGTTTGTCTGTTTAATGGCAGTGGGGTTCTTCTTATGGCTCAAAATCAACCTAATGGCACTGGACAACAGCAATAATAGCACAAGGACAAGACTCATGAGGGGGCTCGTGAACACTGGCTAGTATGTTTCTAGTCCCCCAAGTTAAGAGCTTACTATGAAAGTACATATGATTGATTATGAAAAATAAAATTAGAAATTGGAATCAGAAACCAGGAAGAGGCAGCTAATTCTGTCTGGACTTTGGGGAAGATGATTACTGTAAGTTCACTGTCTTGTAACAGAAAACCTTGGGACCAGACGTATTTCTGAATGTGGGGTTTTTCTGGATTTTACAAAGATAAGGAGGAGCATCGGTTATACAATCGTTCCCTGGGGGGCAGGACAACAACTTTAATCAATGACATACTTATTTAGAAAACAAGTAAGTGGAATAGAAAGTTTATACTGTTGGATCAGATTTTACCATCTTTCGTCTAAAGTCTTGGTCTGTACAATGTTGGGGACAAAGGGTTGTGAACTTGTGGATCCTGTGAGTGTGTTACAGACTCCAATGCCGGGGCTGGGGTTCCTGTCAGCCGTCTAGCACAGCCAGGCCCGGGAGCTGAGTCCCACTCATACTGGAGGTCTCATGCTGATCTATGTGTCTGCTGTGGATTGATTTTTAGGGGTTGGCCATTCACACTTGCACAGCTTAGGCCCCATCTGCACAGTGTGGGGAGCAGAGAACAGGAAGAAAGTGGGTGCGGATGAACCCTTTTGTCTCATGTATTAAGGAGCTGGCAGGTTGGGTTTGGGGATGGAGGGAGGCCTTCACCCTTGTGAGTTGGAGGTGAGTCCCAATCACATTCTCATGATTAAGATTGTTCCCCACACTGTTGTCCCAGAACAGTTCAAGTTACATCTTACAAGCACACGGCTGATGTCTGGGTAGCTGGTAATTTTAGTTACAGAAGCAGACACGTGCTTTTGCTCTCTAGGATGTGAGGGCAGTCCCTCTCCCTTTACCTGCCCCAGCCACTGGCCTTAGGTCACTCCTCCAATATACTCGGGGACCTTTAGAGTTAAGTACTATATGGATCCATTTGATTGTGGGGTCTGGTACCCCACAGAGCATCCCCGCTGATATCTGCCACAGCTCTTCACCCCCCTGCATAGCTGAAAGAGGACATTCAGAACCAGGGATTCAAATGAGCTCCCCAATAATCCAGGCAAAAAGCAAAGAAGTTGCTCTAAACAGAAATCAAGATTTTCCTTACATCAATATTTGATAGAAATTAACCGAACCTACTATTGAAAGTATAGCATTCTAACCCTGAGATCACAGAGGTCCTTGAAGCAAAAGTTCCCAGAGAAGACAATAAAAAGATCATTGAATAAAGAAACCAAGTCTCCTTTCAACTCATGATGAGCTTACAAAAGATACAAGACTCCTAAGCAGGGGTAACAAACAAATATTTGCAAAATGTAAAACAGAGAAAGAAATATTATGACCTCCTACTAATTCATAACTAAAAGAAAAGGGGGAAATGACTAGGAAATTCACTGAAGATTAAATGTAAATCCCTAACAAGTATCTGAAAGAATATATGGTAAAAATGAGATTATCTTTTAAAAAATTTTAATATACTTCATTGTTTGAGCTACATCAAGGAAGAATATATACTATTACAGCAGAAACATTGATTTATTGAAGGTTCAACATCAGCTCAACCTGGAGATACTTGATGGCTCACAAAATAAAATCAAACACTTGGAAAGTGGGGGAGTAAAGAGTCATATTTATTTGGCAGAGTCAGATATGAAGTATACAGAATTTATGATTAGTGCTCATTGATTTACAGCATAAGAGGTAGGGCATCTTTAAGCTGGGGAAAATCAAGGTACAGATTCTGTAGGTAGACTCCCTGGGATTGGTTACAAACTTGAACTGCAGAAGTACTTGACCGCAGGGTGTCTGCTGAGTGGTCTCAAGATGAGTCCATTCTACCAAGGTAGCTAGGCGAGCAAGACACTCCTGAGGGCAGTGAGATGACTGCTTTCCCAACTCACAAGATTAGCAAATGTATATCGTGCATTATAATGACTAGAGTGTTGTAATTTCTCCATGCAGAGCTCTCACATGAACAGTGGGTGGGAGTGAGGGAAAGATCCTGATAGTTCCACTGCCACGAGATTTCATAAATACATTTTCACAAATCATCATAGAAGGTCTATGTCTTAGGCAATTATGCCCCCTGTCTACACTGATCATTAATCTCAATGATTAAGCCTAAAGCCTCTCAATGAAATACTTCTGAAAAGAGCATTCTAATAAGATGTACTTGTGTGTGTGCCCACATGCAAAGCATGCAGAGCTACTTCAAAACACTACTTGAAGTGGCATTCCTCACCAAGATTTTCTTGAATAGTTAGTGATCTATATATAATATGGACTGATCCAGAATCAGACTGGTAGACCTACCAGTCCCTCCACCATACAGCCAAATTTGCTTTGAAAATTGATTTTAACCCAGAAATGAGTACATCTAAAAGAAAAAGAGATGTCTGTGAAGAGTTGAGTGGGTAAATAAACCATGGCACAGCTATACAATGAAGCAGAACATTAAAAAGAAATGAGCTATAGAAAATGTAATTCCATTGACAAATCTCAAAATAATTATGCTGGAAGAAGCCAAACAAAAAACAGCACATAGTGTGTAATTCTACTTATCTGAAACTCTAGAAAATACAACTGAATCTATAGTGACACAAAGCAGATTAGTGGTTACTTGAGGATAGTGGGGCAGAAGGGACCCAAAGGGCTTATATATAATGTACATCAGAATGTATCCAACTATACACTTGTACTATGTGTAATTTATGTGAATTTTACTGGAGAAGGCAGCTTTCGAAAAGAAAGCAGAGGAAAGAGATTAAAATATTTCCCAGATGGCTGTCTTGGAGACAATCAACTTTGCTATCCAAGTCGGCCTGCTTTTCATTTGATGACGAGTTTCCATTTTGACAACCCTGCGCTGCATGGTTTCAAGCCGAAAGCATAACCCAAAACAAATGTGCTTTTCTTGTTTTGCCTCACAACTTACAGCTAAAATATTTTTTCTTGCTTACAGACAGAATAATAAAGTCCAAATCAAAGATCTGTATTTTATAAATCCTATAACCTTCTGTCAGGAAATAGTGGTTATTACAGTAATGATTTAATATGAGCCTAGCTTATAAACTGCATTTTAATGTAAACCAAGTAAAGAAAGACTTTGTGAGGAGGGGTGGCTGGTCAGCCAATATCTACACACAATATCTTCTTCTATGATTTAAACTAGTTTGAGCAGATTTCTGATCTGTACAACAAGAGAGTCTGATTAATATATAATCCAACCACTTGACAAAAAATTAAATTGATTCATTAACTCTATCGACTATTTAAAAGCCATTAAAATCAAAATGCACAACAATATGAGGTATATCCATAATTTTCATTCTAAAATTTAAAAAAATTTAACTAACTAAAGTTCAAGTGATACTATGACACTGTGGCAGTCACTAATCTGTGTCAATTTCAGCACTGGGAGGGTAGGGGTGAAGTCTAGTCTGTCTGTCAATCCGAAATAACCAGTGAAGCTTCTGTGTGGGCATGGTTTTCTCCTGAGAATTTTGGAAAGTCTCATGGTATTTCCTAATTGGAAATGAGAGACTTGACTCAGTCTTTTGGAGACATTCTACCGACAAGACAACATGGTTATATGCTATAGACCCTGAGTCCTGGAGACTGGAGGAGCCAGAAGAGAAGCCCCATGGGCTTATCCTGATGGAACCAGACCTCTGGGGCTGGAGAATCCATGAAGAGACTCTAGCCGGTGCCGAGATGCTTGGGAAGCCACAGAGAGACCCCTGCCAGGGCTGAGCTGCTTCTACTGCTAATGGACCCTGGGCCCTAGAAACAAGGAGCCCTGGGGAGACCCCTGTCTGCACCGGGATGCTTCTACTGCCACTGGATACACAAGAATCTGCACCCTCTGCCCTGTGATTGTCCTGGCATCATTGCACATGCTTCATGTGTCAGAAGGAGACTTTATAGACTGGGATCTGACATATGGGCTAATATCGGACTTATGACTTTGGACTGGATTGGATGGAATGCTTTCTCAACATTCCATTCCTCTTGTATATAAACCTTTCCCTTATTTTCATATGCGTGTTTATGAATTTGTTTCTCTCATCTACCTGGACTAACACAACACTGTTAGCCATGCAGAACCTGGCAAAAGGGGAAGAGAGAATCCTACCCAAAAAGGAAAGTGGAGGCACACTCCCCCATCCCTCTCTGGCACAAAGAAAGATGAAGAGCAGATATGACTTCCGTAAAAGAGACAAAGACAGTGAAAGGGCATGGGCGATATCCCAGCCATGCCTGACTTGGTCTTCTGTTTGAGGCACCTGGTGGCGGACACAGCATGCACTCAGGGCTGCAGGTAACTGGAAAGAGGAGGTATGTTACAGAAAGCTAGCCAATAGAAAAAGATCTGCTAGAAAGCCAGCCAATGGAAGAAGGTCTGCCAATAGCAGGATTAAAAATATGACCCTTGTAGTAGGAGGGGCACTTTGAAGTTCTACACCAAAGTACTTTCTTAATCAATGCACGCATGACATTCAAACTTATTCTCTGATTATGGTCTGAATGCCGTCCCTCACCTAAATGCTTTCCTGTGAGCAGAACAAGAACCAAAAGAGAAATTCAAAACCTTGAGTCATCTCCAGGTAACAAGACCCATATCAAAATTATGTCCATAAATAAGCAATCAGTTCCATTTGATCCCAATGCTTCTTTCTCTTTTTCATTTCTATATGTAGTATGGTTATAGTTCTGGCATGATTATCTCTCTCCCGATAACTTAGCATAGTTGGTGAACAGAGAATAAGAGCAATACGGATAGAGACAAGTGGAGAAGCAAACATTTGGTCTATTCCATTGACCCTGAGCTATTTTTCAGTGTTGCTACTCAATTGTATTTTGGAAATTCGTTTCTTTGAAAATTTCTCATAAACCTGTTTAAAACACACACACACACACACACACACACACACACACCTTAAGGGCGGTTGTCTAGACTGGTCACAATTATTGGTGAGTGGTTTTCTACCTCTCTCATTTGAGTAATGCCGATATCACAAAATCATGATATTGTAGTTCCTTTTGTTAGATGCCCGTGAGTCAGGTGCAATTCATGGCCACCGTCGGCTCAACACCACCCAGTCCTATGCCATCCTCACAGCTACTCATACGTTTGCGCTCATTCTTGCAGTCGCTGCGTCAATCTAGGCTGTCCAGGGCTTCCTCTCTTTTGCTGCTACTCCACTTGACCAAGCTTGGCGTCCTTCTCCGAGCTCTGGTCCCTCCTGATGACATGTCCAAAGTACACGAGACAAAGTTCCACCATCCTTGCCTCTCAGGGCATGCTGGGAGTACTTATTCCAAGACAGATCTGTTTGCTCTTTTGGCCACGCATGGCACTTTGAATACTCCTCACTTACACGATAGTTCAAATGCACAAAATCATAGCCGGATCAAATTGAGGCAGTGCAAGAATTCATCTAGTGTGGTTCTCAATCTGATACATGGATCCCTTTCTTAACATCTTTCCTCACAAGAGACTGTCAAGAGTTTGTCTGGATAAAGCTCACTTCAGTAAGTGTTTAAATGGTGTATGGATCTAACAGGTATGATAGGAGACTTGCAGCATTGCTTCATGTTATTCTGTTTTATAATGACTATAGCAGAATCCAAACGGGAAACCCTGCTGTGAAAGCTGTAGCTGCCCACCTCAGAGGAAAGTGACATGCGATTTGGTTCTGAAACCACAGGAATCATCCAAGTGTTATGGGTGTAGTGACTGAGGGGCAGCTGAAGCAATGCAACTGTCTCAGGGTTGAAATAATTAAGATATATAGTCCTTTTTCTTCTGAAAGTCTTATTATTTGTGGGTCACACATGCTTGACCTGGGAAGGGAAGGAGTCATCCCCAGGCTGGAGAATGCAATTTGAAGGCAACATGGACAAAGAAGCACCTTCCAGGCAGGGACTTGTTTGTATGTTTTCTGGTAGAAAGAGCATTTTGTAGTAGGAAGAACTTGAAGATGATTCAACTTGCTAGACCACTCTAAAAAATTGGGCAAATCATACAGCCTCTCAGATATCTGTTGTTTTTTCCACAAAGTAGGAATGAAGCCTGACCTCCCCCAAAACTGGGACTAAGAGACCCAGCTCGCCAACAAAGCCATAATTCTGGATTGAAACCAGAAGTCAAGTCTTTTCATCACAACTCAGGAGCCATTTACTGTCTTTCCCTGCTCTACCAGCTAACTAAGACCCTACACAGGGCAGGAGGTGTGAGTCAAGCTGATGATTCATGACTTCTTGTTTCATGAATTTGTGGATTTTCATAATAACCATTCCATGAATAGGGAGAGATAAAGTGAGTGGTACTAAAAAAAAAAAAACAATAACTAACTTGTGTTCTGTTTATCTCACAAGAAAGCCAGGGAGACATTTTCATATTTGACCATAAGATTCTACCTATAAATAGTGTTTTACAACTGACAAAGTCAGCAACAATATCTCTTCTCTCTTGGGAGTAAATGAAGACTTGGATAATGAGCTCTGTAGGCTCAGTTCTAGAACCCAGCTCTCCTTAAACTAGTAGACTTCTCTTTCCCTTACGTTAAAGTCCCACTTTAATGAAAAGATCTTGAATGGCAGTGCAAGAAGCCCTGGTGACATAGTGGGCTACAAAGGGAGTTGCTAAGCTAACCACAAGGTCAGAGGATCAAACCTACAAGCCCTTTCACAAGGGAAAGGTAAGGCTGTCTGCCTGTATAAAGACAGAATCCCAAAGAGGTCATTCTATTCTGTTGTTAGAATCAGTTGGGCAATGAATTTGGGTTCTGTTGCTGTTGTTTGAAAGACCATGAATAAGAACTTAAAGAACTTTTGCAGGAGGGGATCTCAAAAAACATCCCAGCCACTGTGGTTCTGAAAACAGCATAAGCTATGGAGAACCATGGACTTGGCACCCAATCCAGGTTTCCTCACTTTCACTCATCTGAAACCACTTCTCTTTTTGTTCCTTCTAAATTCATTTTTGTTGTTGAGAAATATATATACCACATATTTATAATGGTTTTGGTAAAAGTTTACAGAAGGAAATGATTCTCCATTCAACAACTCATACACAATTTGCTTTGTGATTGCAGTATTCCCATTGTAATAGTATTCTTCCCACATATTCCATATGTTTCCTGTTCCCCTTCATCCTCTTTTCTTTCCCTTCCTTCTATGCTTTAACTCTGGACAAATGCTGTTCTTTTGATCATATATGGTTTGTTGATCTAAGGAGTACAAATCTCTTGGGTTCTACTAGGCTCTGTCAAGCTAGTAAGCTTGAGGTTTTATGATTTTGAGTCTATTCCATGTTTTCCCCCCTCCCTCTATCCATGACATCACAGTGAGCATTTCTTTGTGTGTTTGTTGGCTGCCTGAATACCTTCCTTGGTGATGGGTCTGTAAGTAGTAGTAGCTAGTTATGATAGACAGGGTTCTCTATAAAACAGAACTGGAACACTTAACGATTAGAAAGATGATAGATAGATAGATAGATAGATAGATAGATAGATAGATAGATAGATAGATAGATAGATAGATAGATTTATATAGCTTGAAGGAATATAATAGCTAACTAGTCCACACAGCAGTACAGAGGGCCCAGTTCAACTCACTTTCATGGTATAGTTGATATGCTACTGGTCATGGGCTACTGGGTCCAAGATCAAGGAAACAGATAGCTGAGTCTTCCCTTAGGCAACGCAAGCAGAGTCTGCACACAGGCAGCAAACAGCAGGGTGGCTCGGCAACCAGTCAGTAGCTCAGGAGCTTAGCAAAGTAGGTCCCAATGGGATATTGAACTTAAGCAATGCAAGAAAACAGGATTCACAAGTCTCAAGCTCAAGTAATATATGCACCAACGTCGTGATGAAGCAAGTCTCAAAGGAACCTCAAGCCCTAGCTACATGATCCATGGGTTGGCTTGGCCCACAGGTCATGTCGCTCACAGAGAACTAGCTAAAGCAGCAGCAGGGTTGGTACAGTCACCAGAAAGCAAAAGAGAAATGAGAGGGTCTTGCAGAGCCATTTCTCTTTTCCCTCCAATCAAACTGTGACCTGGTTAACCCACATGTTCTTAATGGTTCTTATCAGAGTGGTACAATAAATGTAACCATCACACTGGGCACCTTCTAGCTCTGCTCTCAGGCTGCTAAACCTGTGGTCCAGATGATCCATTCATCCTTTTATCATGTCTTTCTTCATTCTTCTTTGGGGCAAAAAAAGGAAGACAAAAACAGTTGTACCTTACTTAGATGGAGTTTTTTAGACTGGAGTGACTATTCACCAAAGTAGAATTTAGAATTTTTTTTTTGACTACGTTATGCCAATTGTCCTGGATGTCCATCCAGACCATGGTCCTAAGCCCCCAGGTCCAGTGACTCATTCCTTCAAGGTGTTTGGTGGTGAGTAAAAAGGTTTCTCTTTGGTTTCTCTGCAGATCGTATAAATCTTTTGCCTTTTACTAAAGATTTCCATGGAGAGGAACAATTCTGAGTCATAAACTAATTTTTTGAGGCCTTGCATTTGCAAGGCTTAAAAAAAGGTTTCATAACTTTGTGTTCTGTATATGCTGTTCCCTTCATGGATAAATAAGCTGGGATATAATATTTCATTGTTATTTTTATTTGCATTTCTAAGGGCTAATAATAGAATTTCTTCATGTGTTTGTTAGCTGCCTGGATATCCTTTGTGAAATGTCTGACAATCTTCTCTGCAATTTTTTAATTGGATTACTTATCTTTTTTTTGGTGATGTGCTCAAGTTGGCTATAAACTTTATAGATTACCATATATCTGATAAGTCACTGCCAAAATTATTTCCTAGTTTGTGGATTTTCTTTTAATTTTTTTCTGACAAAATCATTTGATGTGCATAAGTGTTGATTTTGAGGAGGTCCCAGTTGTCTAGTTTGTGTTCTGCTGTCTGAGAATTTCTAGTTGAGTGTGACAGTATATCTTGGCATGTATTAGGGTCTGAAAATCTATACCTATTTTTTCTTTGATTATTTTTACAGATTTAGGTTCTGTATTTAGGTCTTTGATCCATATAGTGTTAGTTTGTGAATATGTTGAAAAATAGGAACCTTGTTTCATTTTTCTGCAAATGTATACTCTGCTTTGCCCACACTATTTAGTAAAGAGACCATCTCTTCTTCCATTTAATGGGTTCCAGCTCCTTATCAAAGATCAGTTATCTATGTGTGGATAGATTTACACTTAGGTTCTAAATTCTATTCAAATAGGCTATGTGTTTGTCAGGGTGGCAATATTAGGCTGTTTTGACTACCATAGCTGTATCATAAACTTTGAGATCAGAAAGTGCTAGGTCCCTTTCTTTTCTTCTCTCTAATAATGCATTACTTATCTAGAGTCATTTTTCTTTCAATATACAATTTATGATTGATTTTTCCATTTCCTTAAGGAATGATGATGGGATCTATATTGTCATCACATTATATCTTTAGATTGCTTTGTGTCGTATTGACATTTTTAAAATGTTAAGTCTATCTATCCATGAGCATAGTACATTCTTCTGTTTATGAAGGACTCTTTTGGTTCCTTGTTAATGATGTTTTGTGGTTTCTTCCCAGGTCTTTTGTGTCTCTGGTTAGATTTATTACTACGTTATTGACAATAATATTATCTTTACTTCCTCTTAGGACTTTTTTATTTTGCTAATATAAACTGACTCATATTTGCATGCTGATCTCATACCCTACCATGTTGCTGAATTCTTCTTAGTTCAGTTGTTTTCTTATTAAATATCTGAAACTCAAATTGTTTTATTTCTGTGTCAATTTTGATACATTTTATTCCCCTTTCTTGGCTTATTGCTTTTGATAAGGCTTCCAATATAATATCAAATAGGAGTGGTGAAAAAGGACACCTTGGCCTGATTACTGGTTAAATGGGAATCTTTTTACTACCTCTTGACAATAATGTTGTATTACTGATTTTTGTGTATATGCCCTTAATTATTTAGGACTTTTCTTCCTAGTCCTAGTTTTCTGAACAGTTGTATCAGGAAAGGGTGTTGGATTTTGTCAAGTGTATTTTTTTCATTGATTTATATAATGAAATATAAATGTCTTGCCCTTTGTCTTCTTATGCAGTAGATTATATTGATTGTTTCTAAAGTTGAACCATTGTTGCATACCTAGCATTTAAGCATTACACTTGTTTAAAGTATATTAACTTTAACATGCATTTTTATTCCATTAGTTAAATTCTGCTGAAAATGTTTGCATCAATGTTCATGAGGGGTATTAGTCTATAATGTTTTAGAGGTGTTTTGCCTAATTTAGTATCAGGTTCATACTTACCTGGTTTGGTATCAGGGTTATGCCTCAAAATAGACATAGGATGACTTCAGGAGTATTCTGTCCTTTTCTTTATTCTGAAATACTTTGAGTACAATCAATCTCAGTGCTTCTCAGAATTTATAGAATTTAGAGGAAGCCATCAAGGCCAGGAATTTTGATCATGGGAAATTTTGCTTTATGTTGTTTGTTTTGTTTTTCATCTATAGGAATGTGTTGCTCAGATTATTTCCCTCAGGTTGTGTTCAATTACATAGGTTATGTGTCTCTAAATATTTGCTCATTTCTTGTATGTTTTAAAATATGTAAGAATATAGTGCTTCATATTATTCTATTACCATTTTTAATTTTAATGTGGTCTGTTGTGATATCACCTTCTTTTTAATCTTCTCTTTTTCTTTAGTAGTTTTTTCAGTTTTATTAATCCTTTCAAAGAAACAACTTCTAGTCTTATTGATTTCTGTTTAATTTCTTTTTTCTTATATCTTTATTATTTCCTATCTTCAGCTAACTTAAAGCATTTTTTCTATTCTTTTTCTAAATTTTTGAAATGTTGGCTTAAAATATTGATTTGGGGGTCTCCTTCCTGACTGAAATATTTATTCATTGCTGTAAATTTTTCTCTGAGCACTGCTTTTGCTATGTCACCCAAATTTTGATATGTTGTGTTTTCCTTCTTGTTTGGGACAGGATATTGTTATAGGCTGCTGCAAATGGACCTCATTAAAATGTTGAAGAGCTGGGATTCCACTTTCAGGATGGAGGACTGCCTAGCCCAAGCCAGGAGATTTTCAGGGCCCTCATATGCATATGAAAGTTATTCGATGAATAAAGAAGTCCTAAGAAGAACTTTTAAATTACAATATTGGCAAGAATATTTAAAGTACTGTGGACTGTCAGGAGAACAAACAAACCTGTCTTGAAGAAGGGCAAGACTTCTTACATACTTTGGACATATTTGTAAGAGAGACCAGTGCCTGGAAATGGACTTCAGTCTTAGTAATAGAGAAAGGCAGGAAAAAAAAGAGGAAGGCCTTCAGAGAGAAGGATTGATACAGTGGCTGCAACAATGGGCATCGTGACCCCTGCGAGGATGGTGCTGGTCCAGGTGGGGACTCTCAGTGGGTTAGCAGTTAAGACATCACATTTCCCATGGTGAAAGCTCCAGCAGGGTCTGACCTGCTCCCATAGAAGTGACTGATATCGAAAAGCTTGTTTACTTTTCGACTGGATCTAAATCCTGCATCTGTCTTGTTGACTTCACTCTTGTTGTTCACATCTTGTTCACTGGATCTAAATCCTGCATCTGTCTTGTTGACTTCACATCCAGCAGCCTGCCATTATGCTTGCTGACCCTGGGAGTCCTCGGCAAGTTACCTGCAGTCCTTGGCTTCATCCACCTATGCAGCCAGGAGCCTGTGGTCTCAGAAGCTTGCGTTCACCAGCCCCTGCAACAGCCTGAGTCAGAACGTTTTACATCAACTCCTCTTATTTGTCTTGTAGTGATAAGATGATCCGTATAGAATGGTGATGCCCACATATGTACACATGTGCTTGATACAATTGATGTTTGCATAGTTATGAGAGCCCCCAATAAAATGATTTATAAAAAAATTTTTAATGAAGACTACAATATCTCCTTCACATGCTAGTTAGAAAAATTAAGTTAGTCAATATACATAAATGTGCATGCACACAAAGTGGACTCTCAATGAGTACAAAACCCCTGAACAATATCAGCATTCAAGAAAGCCTTTGTTATTTTTACCTTAAATCTTACCTGCTACTTTTTATCTATTGTCTTCACTATGGAAGATAGATTGATAGATAGATAGATGATAGATATAAACAGATACTTAGATATAGAAGTCTCTGGGTTGCACAATGATTTGCATCCACCTGCTAACCAGAAGGTCAGTTGTTCAAACACACTCAACAATAAGCCTGATCTACTGTGATCTAAAGATCCCAGCAAAGGAAACCCTAGGAAGCTCAGTTCTACTCTGTAGCACATAAGGTCACCACAAACCAGATCAACTCAGCAGCAGCATATAGGGGCTTTTGGTTTTCATGTATAAACTGCTAATCACAAGATTAGTGGTTTGAACCCATCACCTGTTCTGCAAAAGAAAGATGAAGCTGTCTGCTTCCACAAAGATTACCTAGATAATGGTTTGAGTGACTTTTATAAAAAAGAGGGAAAATAAAATTGAAATGGACTTGGGGTCTTTATGACAAACAAGTTCACCTCAAACAAAGATTTACAGCCTCGGCAACCCTGTGGGATAATTCTACTTTGCCCTATCGCGTCACTGCTAGTCAGAATCAACGCAAAGCCAGTGAGCACATATAAGTCACCATCAGTCCCTACAAAGTGCCATAACGTTCAGACTGTGAAGAGGAGGAAGTGCTACTAAGTTCTCCCTCATGCTAGTGACCCACTCTTCCCCTAGTGCAGACAATGGGGCTATGGTATCGCTGCATATGGAACAGGAAGATGTCTCTCAAGCCCCCATCTATGGGAAGACCTCTCACATCATCCGCCCCCTGGTGGCTCAGTAGTGAGAGCTCTCAGCTTCAAACTGAAAAGTTAGAGCCCACAATGGAAGAAAGATGTGGACATCTGTTTCCAAAAAGATTATAACCTCTGAAACCCTCGAGCGATGGCTACTCTCGTCTTTTAGGGTCACTGGGAGTCTAAATCAACCTGACAGCGTTGGAATAGGTTTGGCACATTGTACTCTTATCCCAACTAATTCTCATGGATCAGCAGGGAGCAACTGATTTCCACATCGGCAAAGAGATTAGACTCAGAATAACACAGCAACGAAGAGAAGCAACCCAAATAGTTCGTCATGTTCAGAAATACTTTCTCATTTTTTAAATGTTTGGAGCAGGAAAAAGGCAGTGAGAGGATTTTTTTTTTTAAGAGAAAAGGCTACACATCTGCATCGTGTATGGCCTTGTTTTGATTTTGCAAACATGGGGAACTGATTCATTTGCCTCTACCCCCCATGATGGTTGCAGGTTAAAAACAAAAAACTAGGCATGATTCTTACAAAACACTTTTCTGAAAGACTGAAGCAGATCCTCATCACTCTCAGAGCCCAAGCCTGGTTCCTTAAAAGCAAAATGACCTTGCAAATCTCTCATATTTTGATTTTGTTGAAACTACTAGAGTCAAAAGAAAACTCCAGCCATCTTTTAGGGATTAAGGCAGCAGGAGCATCTGCAGCAGACACCAGAACATGGCAAGGTGACGGTAACTCTTCCCTGCTGGGGAAATAATGACAGATCAAAATTGAAAGAGGCCCTGGTCAAGCTTTATCCACACACAGTAGCTCATTAAGCACACACTGCGCTGACCACAGCATGTCCTACAGGGGCAAATTCAGAGCTCTTGCCACAGGAGAGGGTAGAGCTGGAGCGACTCTTGGCTTCTTTACACAGGCATGAGAAACACGAGAGACACGCCTCTGAGCCCCAGCAACTCATAAACCTGCCGTGCCCTCCTGCTTTGGCAAGGACCGAAAAACACATCATATTTGGGTGGTTATCTGTTCTCATCATGCCATTTCTAATCTGTAATATTCTGGAGTTAGAAAACTAACGATATGGCTTCAAAAAATGGAATTAATTGCTGTGGGTGAGGGGACACTTCCATCGAATTGCAGGCCCATGTTGCCAATTATCATCATAAAGTTGGCTTCTCTATTATTATTCCCAATGTGTATTCCCAAAGAAAATACAGAATTTTAACAGAGAAGACCACAGACTAAATACCATCCAAGATTAATATCTTGGTCTTCTGTAGGAAAGGGACAGAAGCAGAAATCAAACTCAGACCTAACCTGACCACTCCTTACAGAACAATTCTCTCATTCACACTATTATCTAAGCCTGTCTTAGCTGAGGAAATTCTAACGAGAAGAACTCGGAGACTGCAGCCAGCAATTTGAACAGATAAGAAACTGTGACACCCCTCATGATGTATTCCCAGGGCACAATGTGAAGCCAGTATTTCTTTGCTTATTTAACTTTTAAAATTCTTTGGAAGGCAGTATTCTGTCCCTGGTGATCTCCATACCCTGATATCATTCACGTAGCTCTGTTACATTCCATAACGAAAGAGATAATATAGATGCAATTAAGACTAGGAATCAGCTGAGCTTAAAATGGGGAGGCTTCTGGAGGACCTAGGTGTGCCCAGTGAGATCGCATGAGCCCTTAGCAGAAGATGGAGACAGGAAAATGCAGCAGACACAATCAAGGGGATTCCAAGACTGAGAGGGGCTCAGGGTGCGAGTGTTGGTCTGAAGATGAAAGGACCACGGGGAAGGTAGAAAAAAGAATGGGATTTGGTCAGCAACCTGAGAAAGCTCAGAAATGGATTCGTTCCCAAAGCCTCCAAAAAGAAGGGTGGCCCTGCTGATACCCTGTGGGGACTGTGGGACCCTGGGCAGAGGAGCCAGCCAGATCCTCTGTGCCAGTCTTCTCTGTAATCTCAGCTGCCAAATTAGTGACAGCAGCAATAGAAAACCAATATACATGGCAAATTGTCCTTAGTGGTGTGTTTCTAGGTAATTCTCTGAGTATATGATACTCTGCAGAAACTTCACAATTATAATCACACAAAAAATGCTAATTAGACCGATTTATCTTGGGTGACTGTTTTCAAAAGTTTTCTACCGAGCTAAATGTAATGTGAAACGTCCGATGTTATCTACCATTAGAGCATGGAGGAAAATGAAGTCAAGATGTGCTTGAGAAACGAGGATGAGTTTATGGAACGAAAACATTTTAAGGTTGCATGAGACATAAGAAGTACCAAAAGCATTCCTATTATGTAAATAACTAACTTTACTCATACACATTTGGCCACAACTTGAGATCAAATGGTATTATAAATTTATGCTTTGAGACACACCTCACTCCCATGTAAGCCCATAGCAATGAAAGATAAAACATGAACATTTTGAAAATATTTGACCTACTTTAAAAGACATAAACATGGATCAGAAATATAGTATTTATTTACTCATTCATTTAACAAGTGTTTATTTAGCACCCACATGGTCAGACCTTGTCTCATGAACCTTGGAAATGTTGTCAGGAGAGACCAGTCCCTGAGGAAGTGCATCTTGCTTGGTAAAGTAGAGGCACAGGGGGAGGAAGGCCTTCAAGGAAATGGACTGACACTGGCTGCCACAATGGGGTCAGACACAAGAACATGGTGAGGACGGCAGGACCAGGCAGTATTTCATGCTGTTGTGCAAACATTGCTAAGGGGTTGGAACCGACTTGTTGGCACTTAACAAGAACAATGTGTTAACTGGAATAAGCAGAAGGTCACCAGCACAAACCCACTAGCTGCTACACTATGGAGAGAAGAGATTATCTGCTCCGGTAAAGATTGATAGCCTCAGACACCTCATCTATGGTCACTATAAGTTAATTTCCAAAACAACCTGATACTGGTCTAACGATGGGATTGGGACAGGAGACCAAAAAATGAAAGTATCCTCATGCAGACAACTGATTTATGATAAAGACCCAATAACCATTAAAGGGAAAGGGATGCCCTTTTTAACAATTGGTGCTGGAAAACATGTGCAGAAGAATGAAACAATACCTACATTTCACCCCATGCACAAAAGCAAGTCCATGGTGGATCAAAGCCCTAACTGTAAAATCCAAAGCTATCATAATCATCAATGAGAAAATTGGGGAAAATCTGAGGGCCCTAGTGCAGGGCATGCACAGGCTACCAGATATAACAAAGGAAGCACACACCATGGAAGACAAAATAGATGAATGGGACCTATTAAAAATAAAATATTGTGGGGGCTGAGCCTGGCAGCATAGTGGTTGTGTGCAGGACTGCAGCCCACTGGGGTGGAATTCAATTCCAGCAGCGGCTCCACAGGAGCAAAGACTGGGCCTCCTGCTCCCACCACCAGAGGGCAGTGATGCCAAAAAAAATACTGTGTACATCAAAAGATTTCATCAAAAGAGTAAAACGAGAGCCCACCAATTAGGAAAATATATTTAGAAATAATAGATAATGGACTAATAGTAAAATCTACAGTTTGCTGAAATCCAACAAGAATAAAAATAAAAAGTCACCCTTTCAGACATGTGCAAAAGTCTTAAATAGACAATTTATAGTGGATGACACCTGAATGGCCAAGAAACACATGGAAAAATGCTCTTATTCACTATCCACCCAAGAAATGCAAACCAACACAACAATAAGATACCATCTAACATCCACAACTGTGACCCAATCAAAAAAAAAAAAAGAACAACAACAACTAATGCTGGAGAAGATATGGAGAGATTGGAGCTCTTATTCACTGCTGGTGGGTGGACTTGTAAATCTGTACAACCACTGTGGAAAGTGATATGGCAATTCCTAATCCAGATGGCAATAGAGATACCATGTACCTGGCAGTACCATTGGTGGGTATATACCCCAAAATAAAAAGAAACAGACAGAGGGAAACAAATGTACAAAAGGGCTTGACACAATGGATGTATTTGTGGATTGTGATAAGAGTTATAGAAGCCACCAACAAAATGATTTTTAAAAGAAAATAATAATCTATAACTTATCAAGCATTCGTGAGGGAGGGCAGTTTGGGGAGGGAGAGGGAAGAAATCAGAAGCTGATATGAGGGTGAAAGGGGGAAGAGAAGGCTTTGAAAATGATGATGGCAGCTTATGTGCAAATGTGCTTGACACACAAGATGAATGTATGGTTTGTGATAAGAGATGTAAGATCCTCCAATAAAAGAACTTTAAAAATAACAAAGAATGAACACTTTAAAAAATGAGCAGACATACTCTTTTCATGCTCATTGCAGCACAGTTCACAATAACAAGAAGTTGGAAACAGCTTAAATCCAAATCAATAGCAGAATGGATTAATTTTTTAATTTAAAAAAACTTTGGGCAAAAAATACAATGGATTCTGACACAAAGCTACCCTCTAGACTAGCGTAGACCTGCCTGGTTGGGTTTCCAAGGCTGTAACTCTTATCGGAAGCCGAAAACCTCCACGTGCTCCTGCAGAGATCCTGGTGGCATCCAACTGCTCTCCTCGCCGCTCGCAGCCCAACACCCAAGAAGTTGGTAGGATTTCTCTACACTACACCACTACTCCGCCAGGGCTCCTTTCCAGAACTCAAGACAAGGAAAAGATCCTGAGAACGGCTTGGGGACTTACAAAGGTGGTCTACAAAGGAGAAGCAACAAGACAAGGTAAGTTCACACCACCAGGGTCCAAACTGGAAATCCTCCTGGGAAAACTGCACTTTGCCTTGAACTTGCTTGTAGCAGCCCTAAGGAACTAAAATAATCCCTTAAACTCTAGACTGCAGCTGAAAATACTATTTTAGCTCCAATGCTCACGGCTGTGCAATGAGTGTCTAATCACCAACGTTAAAAAGATGTACAAGTTAACAGTTCATGTATTAAGGATGAGTAAGATGTGCTGCACATGTATCAAATCCTTTGCACAACAGTGCTTCATCATTGACTTTAATGCTGCTGCCATCGAGATAACGGGGTTAAACCGCCTGGGGGTGGTCTAGGACTCACTGCAGCAAAATGATAGCGATGTCTGCAAAAGTGAACCAGGAAGAGCTAGAAACCAGAGCTAGATGAAGTTTGAGCTCTTGCTTGCTCTTGCCCTTAATATAAGTAGCGATTAGTTCTAGTGACGTGGCCCTACATGGTACTTGCCCTCACTAGATCACTGACGCTACGGGTGTCATAACAAACTATGGTAAAGAAATCAACTGGTATCCAACTATCAGGAAACATATCATGTGGGGTCTTCAAGGCTTGTCTCAAAACAAGCAGTCACCTACATGAGACGTCAGCTAAGTACACACAGAAGAAGTGCAGCAGCCTGTACAATCCATGGACTGTAAACAATAAGATCCAAATCTGGAAAAGGAATTGGTACCAGTGTCTAAATTCTAAACTCCAGTTTGGACAACAGGATGGATGATAATGAAGCTCAATATCCATTTGCAGGGTCGCTATGTAGGTTGAGTCCCCAGTGAATCCCCACTGCCCACAGATAAGGCATGTGAACACTCTAATATCAGACAAAGAGCACTGTAAAGAAGTTCTTAGCAACTCTGCTGAGCCTGGAATATAACACCTTGCCATTAATCTCTCTATGGACTCACTCTTAATTTATCCAAATATATAAGATTGTTTGCTTCTTCTTTGTTTGAGGCTTTTCACTGTTTCATATGATCATTATTGCTGGGTCTCTTTTCTTTTCTGTTCTCTGTCCTTGTTTCATATGGCTTTTTTTCTGTATAGGGAAGCCAGGATTTATCATCATATGTCAGTTTAGTTAACATAACCATTATTCAAGTTTACACATCAGCCACTAAAGTTAATGATGAAGTTGAAAAATTCTGCCAACTTCTTCCACCTAAAATTGAACAAACATGCAATTGAGATGCATTAATAACCATTGAAGATTAGGATACAAAATTTGGAACAGTGGTTGGAAAATACAGCCTTGGTGCTTAAAATAAAGCTGATATAATTTTTCAATATAAAAGACTTCTTCATTGCAAATAAATTTTGTAACAAAAATGATGACTGTACATGTGGTGATTGCCAACAAAATACATAAGAATCATGTTGATACATCTGTGGGACAATATAAGGGAGAAGCTCAATATTAATATTACCAAACGAAAAAGTCTAGGGGCTGACTGAGGGATAAATCATTAATTTATAATAAATCATTAATTTCTCATATGTAAACAAGGACTGAAATTGAAGGAATTTAAAACAAATTCATGAACATCAAAATGCCACCTAAGTATACAGTGTCTAAATTTAGAGACCATCTCAAGAGCAACAGATTAGACACATTGCATGACACAAGACATGATCGGTTGTGAGAGGACATCAAGAACAACATGCATAAAGAAAGGTAAAAGTTACTAAAAAGACAAAAAGAAAGATGAACAAAGATCTCAAAAGAGATTCTGAAACTTACGCTTGAACATAGTGTATAAAGCACATGAGAGAAATAAACTAAAAAACTGAACAGAGCTTTTCAAAGGGCAGCTCAAAAAGCCAGAGTATTACAATGACATGTGCAAAGACCTTGGATTAGAAAGTCAAAGAGAAAACCATTTTCAGCATATCTCAAGTTCAAGTATTGAAGGATCCTAGAAGCACAATGTGAAATAATACAGGAAGTATCAAAGGAAGATGGAAGGAGTGCACAGTTACTGTATCACAAAGAACTGGTCAATGCTCAACCATTGCAAACAGCAGCATATGATCGAAAAGCAATGGTACTAAAGGAAGAATCCAACGTGGATTAAAGGCATTAGCAAAAATGTAAGGCTCCAGGAATCGACAAAATATCAATCTAACAAGCTGATGAAAACACTGGAAAAAACTCACCAAGTTTTTTCCAAGGAATCTGGAAACAGCTATCTGGCCAACTGACTGAAAGAGATCCATAGTTGTACCATTCCAAAGAAAGGCGTCCCAACAAAATACTCAAGCTATAAAGTGGTATTATTGATATCACCTGCAAGTCAAATTGTGATAAGGATCATCCAGGAAGAGTTGCAATAGTACATTGACAGGAAGCTGCCAGAGATTCAGACCAGATTCAGAAGATGATATGGAACAAAAGATATCTTTGCTGGTGTCAGATGGATCTTGATGAAAGCAGAGAATACCAAAAAGATGTCTACTTGAGTTTGGTGGACTATGCAAAGGCATTCAACTAAGCAGATCACAACCAACTATGGATAACATTGAAAAGAAAAGAAATTCCAAAACAGTTCATTGAGCTTACATGGAACTTGTACCTGGGCCAAGACTTGGCAGCTGCTCAAATAGAGCAAAAGAATACTGACTGCATGGTTAAAAATCAAGAAAAGTATGTGTGACGCTTATAATCTTTCACCAGATTCATTCAATAGTATGCTGAGCAAATAACTTGAGAGGCTGGACTATATAAAGAAGATCATGGCTTCAGAATAGGTAGAAGGTTCACTAGCAAGATGTGGTATATAGATGATACAATTTTGCTTGATGAAAGTGAAGAGGACTTGAAGTGTAGACTGATAAAAATCAAAGGCTGCACACATCAGTGTACAGATTACAATTCACTGTTAACAAAACCAAAATCCTTATAACTAGACCAATAAGCAATATCACGACAAATGGGAAAAAAGATTAACATTATCAGGCATTTCATTTTCTTTGGATCCAAAATCAACCTTTGAGACACAACGGTCAAGAAATCAAATGATGAGTAACATTGGGCAAATCTACTGCACAAGTCCTCTTTAAAGTATTGAAGAGTACAGATATCACTTTGAGGACTAGGGTGCATATGTATTTTCAGTAGCCTGATATGCATGTGGAAGTTAGTGGAAACTTGAAAAGAATCGATTCATGTAAGTTCTAATGTTGGCAAAAATCTCTGGGAAATATCAGATATTTCCAGAAGAACTAGCAAATCTGCTTAGGAAAAGTCCAACCCAATGCTCCTTAGAAGTAAGGGTGGCAGGACTTCTTGTCATATACTTTGTACATGTAATCAGTGGAAACCAGTTCCTGGAAAACAACATCGTGCTTGGAATAGAGGGTCAAAATAAAACAAAATAGGAACACTGGCAAGGAGATGAACTGAGACAGTGGCTACAACAGTGGGCTCAAACCGCAATTTTGCAGGGGGCACTGACCCAGGCTGCATTTCATCCTGGGGGGCATCGGGTTGATATGAGCTGGCACTGGCTCAGTGTCATCTAATAAGAACCACAGCAGCTTCCTGCGGTGACTGTAACAAATTGCCAATGTCTGGTGGTTAGCACAACAGGAAATTAAAACAATTCTGAAAGCCAGACATCCACAATCAGTTTCACCAAGCCAAATCAATGTGACCACGGGGACCTAGAGAGAAATAGAGAAGAGAACAGGAGGGGAGGGGAGGGG
>PVJH01014770.1:0-24286 GCA_004026705.1 Nesogale talazaci | reverse complement strand
TCAATGCCTGCTCCTCTTCAGTCGGAAACATTCTTTGGCTTCTGTCTTATGACAACACTTGTCATTGCATTGAGGTACCACTCAATTATTCCAGGACAATATCTTCTGCTTAAGTCCTTAACCTAATCAATTCAAAAAGTCTATGTTTCCATCACATTTATATGTCCTAGGGATTATCACCTTATGTCATCTTTGGAAAACATTTTCAACTTTCCCAAAAGATATATACAGGGGCTTCTGAGAGGATCTGCTTTAAATTCAAGGCAGCAAAGTTCAGCTCTGATGATTATGATGAGTGTTGGGGGGGTGGGGTCTAAATGGGTCACATTGATCCATTTTTCTCAAAAGATAGAGGGGAATTTTTTTAATCAAACATTTTATTGGAAGATCTTCCAGATAATGTAATAATTCATACTTCAATAAGATCAAGCATAATTGTACAATTGCTACCACCATCAGTTTCATATCACTCCCTCCCTGGTAACCCCCCACCCTCAGAACCCTAATTACAATATTATATACTATTATTTTTCCTCACAGAATTTGTTCAGAAGATGTTTAAAGTAAAACCAAAAACCACATTGGTGAGAGAAATGCCCAGGAATTTGCACCATGGATTTTTGTTTCCAAACAGGACAATGGACCTACTGATTCTTTGAGAGTAGCAAGCGATGTCCTGTAAGAATTTCTCTGAGAGACCATTCCACGCAGTGCCACATCTGGACCTTTCCACTTTCCATTTGTTCCCAAACCTCAAAAGAGCCTTCGAAATGAGCCTGCTTTTAATCCCTCAAGGATGCCAAGGCTGCCAATTTAATGGGGCATAAGCTGAAGAACACAGAATCCTCGGTGAAGAATTAAAGAGAACAAAATGCCCCCCTTGAGAAGTGTATCGACCTAGACGGAGCATAAGTCAAGAAACAATGGCTTCACTTTTTAACATTTTTGTTGAGAAAAGGTCTTTTTTTGGTTTTGGTTTTGGTTTTGGTTTTGGGGGCATCGAGAAAAGATCTTTATGATTTTATAAAAATACTTTTTACTTAGCCCTCCTATGTGTCTTATACCCTTTCCTGAAGTCTCCGTGTCACAGTGTCTCAGAAGTCCACATGGTCTGAAGAAGAAGACGGAGAAGAAGAAGAAATAAGTCAAGAACTTAGTCAAGGCCTTAATTGGGGAGGAGTTCAGAGAAGAGTCCGTGAGGGCAAACAGAGAGATGGATGACTGTGAAGAGTCTCATCATCAGAGGGCATTCAGCAGGCGCAGCAGTGATCATGGTGAGACAGGAGTTGGCACCGTCAGCCATATGCTTTAGAAAGTGTTGAAGGCCAGCAGCGTGGTAAACAGTCTGAACTCCAAAGGATGGAGGGAAAGCCTGAGCGTTCACACTGGGATTGCATCTAGTGGAACAGAATGAGGAAGATAAAGTGTGAGAACTCACTTAGACAGAGGGAAAAGACAGACACCTTTGCAACCAGTTGGCAGAGCAAAAAGTAAGGCAGGGGAGAGAGTCCAAAGTGGCTCTGAGCTCTCAATTCCAGCTAACTTTGCAAATGGCTCTATCATGGACCCTCCAGGGGCTCTCGGAGCTCAGTCAAATTGGAGCCTCCAGGGGACCATTTCCTGTTTGTAGATAATGACACTGCAGTACCAGAAGAGTTTCCATGGCTGATATTCAGCTGGTCATTGAAACTGCGGCCTGTGAAATCCTCTGGCAGCCAGCCAGGAGGGTGAGAGGAAAGAGAAAGGAGAAAGACACTGGTTTGGGAGAGAGGGCTGTGTGTATAGCCTGAACTCCATTCACATACAGGGTAAGAGACTGAACCAGTAAGTCGGTAAGTGGGATAAAAGTTAGTCAGATGCCCGTCAAAGTGACCAGATTTTAACATTGGTAAAGCAGAACACCATTGACCGTTGTGGGTGGGGGTGGGGGGTAGGGAGGATAATATTCCCTTCCTGTTCTCCCGCCGTTCCCTAGCTTGTTGTGCATTCTTTCCAAAAATCGGGACTTTTTTAAAATACCGCGGGACGTGGGAAAAATTATTTGAAATCAGAATTGTCCGGCCAAAAGCGGGACATCTGGTCACTTATATCCTTGAGGAGCAACTAAAGTTCTGGAAGAAGGATGAAACAGAAAGCAAAGCACAGCAACACCCTAAAATCAAGAGCGAGGCGCTGTCTTTTCTCAGAGGGGGCTGGAGGCCTATGCTGGCTTCGGGCAGATAGGAAGGTCGGAGAAAGAAATACTAAGTGTTCAGCGGTGGAGGTTGGGTAAAGGGGGAGGTGTCTCATGGAAGTCCAGGTAGAAAAAGAACGTTTGGAAACCGACTGTGGTAACAATTGTACAATTCTGCTTGACATAACTGAACTATGGAAGGATATGGTATAGACATTGAATTTTTAATAATAATGATAATAAACGCCAGATGATCTTGTGAGCCGCAGGTCTTTGAAGACAGGGAGTGCACGCTCTTGGCTGAGCCAGCCGTGAGAGAAATGGGTGGATGTGAAAGTATGTGGTGTGAAGATTAAAATTCTGCTTTTATTAAGAGCGTGAATATAAGAGCTGGTTCTCCTCCTCCTGCTTCTCCTTGTAGCAGCGGCTCATCTTTGAACCATCGCAGGCCGTGTGAGGAGAGAGCAGGTACTTCAAAGGGGACACTCAGCGTGTTATGAGGGTGTTACGTGTTGTGGGGTGGGGTGGGGAGGGCAAACAGGAGGCCACAATCCGCAAGGATCTGGGGCGCCTGCACGAGCAAGGGCCCGCTTGTTTCTGGGGGAGCCCCTAGAGTCTCAAATCCAGCAAGCGTGTTGGATGGCCCCTGTCCGACCGTCCGTCCAAGAGCCGCGTGCCTGGGCTGGCGGTTCTCTCTCTCTCTCTCTCTCTCTCTCTCTCTCTCTCTCTCTCTCTCTTTCTCTCGCTCCCTCTGTGTGTGTCTGTCTCTCTGTCTCTCTGTCTCTTTCTCTCTGTCTCTCTCTGTGTCTCACCTGCCAGGAAGATGTGCAGAGCGGGAGGTGGCCGGTGTAGCAAGGGGAAGAGGAGTCGGCTGCGTGCTGAATTCCAACGATTCCGCCACACCCAATCAGAGAGGACCAGAAAACAGTAGCCAGCCCCTTCTCATCATCATCCCTGTGAGGGTTGGAGGGGCTGACGCGACCCAAGTCAGTATGCAGGGCGGACCTCGAACCTTAAGCTCCACGTGCTCTGCAGACAGCTTCACTAACTGGAAACCCTTCTGGAGCCTGCCGCTTCCCTGAGAGTGGTGCAATGCATGAATGGGAATGGGATCCTAGCTCCGCTTTCCGATTCTTGGTAGAAATTTTCATGATCTTTATTCTGGTCCTGACCAGACTCCCTGCTCAGGAATTACGGGGAACGAAGTGGGGGGAGGTTGTTAGGGGGTAAAGAGTGGATGGCGTGCAGCGTTTCTTTCTAAAATTCTTATGAGATTGAAACTATGCAAGGATGAATCTGAAATAAAAGTGCACCCCAAAGTACATATATGATTTTATGTTAAGATTGCATTGAAAAATATATTTCCAAGGAAGGTGGGGTAAAAAGAGGGAACCCATTACAAGGATTTACATATAACCCCCTCCCTGGGGAATGGACAACAAAAATGTGGACGAAGGGAAACGTTGGACAGTGTAAGACATGACAAAATGATAATAATGCATAAATTATCAAGGGTTCCTGAGGGGCGTGGAGAATGAGGAGCTTTTACCAAGGGCAAATGTTTTGAGAATGATGATGGCAATAAATGTATAAATGTGCTTGACACAATGGATGGATGGATGGATGGATTGTGATGAGTTATACAGACCCCAATAAAATTATTAAATATATATATAAATATATATATATATTTCCAATAGTTTTCCATGTTCTAAAGTTAATCAAGAGCTTTTTTGGAATATGAATCCTATAAATTGTTTTAAATAACTGTACTTATCTGATCACAAAGTTATTAAAGTATGGACATGTTCTCAAATATCTTGCTAATACCAATTCACCTAATTAAGCTCTTTTAAAAATTAAAGGAAGTGGGCTGAACCCGGTGGCATAGTGGTTGTGCACAGGACCGCAGCCCACTGGGTTGGAGGTTGAAATCCAGCAGCAAGGCTGGGCCTCCTACTCGCACTACCAGAGGGCAGTGATGCCCCAAAAACAAAACAAAACAAAAATTAAAGGAAGCTTAAAAGAATAGATAAACATCCATTTTGCCTGCATTTCACTGTAACCAGCCCAAAGAATGGTAAAAATTGGTTAATATGTATAAAATAGCCAAATGAAACAAATGGACAGCTAAAAATCAGAAGACCATGGGAAGTGGCTTTGTATAAACTTTGGTACTGATTTTTAAATGGTCAGCCTGCTTTTCATTCCCTTCTGATACACATAACAACAATCTGAATACATACTCCAGGAAAAATCATACATACATAAGGCCCATTTCCTCAGAGTTATCCGGTTTTTACTTGAATGTTAGAAGTTGTATTAAAAAGTTAAGACAGCTGTTTCCAATTATACTTATTTTGACAACTGAAAATGAGCAAACAAAGCAAAAATAGTTTAATGTTTTGACCAATGTAACTCCACAATATTTGACCAAGTAATTAAGTCCTATATTGGCATAAATTTTAAGAAACAAATTTTAATGTCTAAATAGAAAGGAATGTTTTTTTAGACTATACAGAAACTTGTTGATACAGAAATGTGTATATATATAGTATGCAATATATATGTTCTTCAATACAAAAACACACATTCATACTACACACATTTATACATCAATAAAAAGCAATAACTCCCTAAGATGTAAGACATAGAAAAAACTAAACAACAGTATGCTTAGCAAACTCAGTCAATCTTACAAAGATAAGCATTTAATATCACCATTTTTTTATGGGCAAAACAAAGAAGCAACTACGTGGCTTATACACCAATGGACAAGACTCTGGTGACTGAGAAGAGGCCAGGGATGGAAGTGGGAACAGTAAGAGCTGAGGAATGTGGTAGGGTGAATCCCCCCAAAAATGGAGGATTTGACATGAAAATAAATAAAATATTAATTGCTTCATGGAAAGGGGGAAAAAACACCTTATAGACCTAAATATTGGTTTGAGTGGCTGAAAAAGGAAGAACAATACAACTGAAGTGCAGTTGGAGTCTTTAATGACATACGAGTTCATTTCAAACATTAAAACAGACAGAGATAGAGAGCGAGAGAACTCAAAGAGGTCATGTCTACTATGGAAGTAAACTATGAGAATCCACATTCTCCATAAAAGAGGTCCTCTATCGTGGATATTCAGGGGATGAGGCAAAACATGACAAGCCCAAAACAATATTATTAAATGCAACTCAGATCTCAGTACTTCCCAAGATGTCCAAAGTAGTTTAACACCCTTTTCTGTAAAGAGACAAATAAATGTCAAATAAATAGTTTTAATTTATAGGTAATTTAGCTTTCTGATGTGTTTTTTTTCCCTCTATCAAAACAAAAGTTTAAATGATACAGAAAGAAGAAAAGGTAGAGAAAGCATAAATCAGAGGATTAGCAGTCAAACCATCAAAAGACCTAGAATAATGTAGCATACACTTTACAAATTTGTAGCATACAAATCTGGAATTTTCTCATCTGGACTGCTATGAATGTTGAATTGGAGACAGTAGGTAATTGTTACATTTTTTGGCTAAAGTGTCCTTTTAAAAGTGATTCATGCTTCCACATTCAAATCTTCATTTTCTTTTGATGCTTTCATTAAGAAAAGTCGTGGGACTTTTTCCCAAAAAGAGAAAGAGAAACTCTGAAGGCAGCTTTAACCTCAGGCTTCTGGTACCATCAAACAGCCCCACTGAACATCAGAAGACCTGCTGGTCCCCAGAGCTTCAATAAATCTTACATCACCTGACATGACCATACTGTCTTAGATGAGCAGTTTCTTTGATGATAAGGATGGCAGTGTTTATACCATATTACTCTAGGTCTTTCGATTGTTTAACAGCTAATGCTCATGTGTCCTCTCTTTCTACCTCTTTCTGTGTCATTCTATTACTTAAACTTTTGGTAAAGAAAAAACTCAAAGTTGAGCCCCCTATAAATTAATTTAATCTATCCAAAAGATTTCTATTGTTAAAATGCAAAAAGTTACATTAATACCAAATATTTTCTGAATACGCTTGTTAGCTGTGTGTGCAAGAGAACAGATACACACAGGAAGAAGACACTGGATTATCTGAAACCAGTGGCTAGTCACCTTTCCCATGGGGAAGAAGGCTCAGGCAAACATCGACAGCATGGGCTATTGTCTGAAGGCAAATCTGGGGAGGTTTGAGGGTAGGGTTTTTAAATGAGCAGGGAGACAAAGAGCCACGTTTTATTTTCTTCACCATTGAACCTCCTGAAGAGTTTCCCTGCTGGGTAAGAAACGCTCCCTCACAGTGTAATCCTTCTGTCCAAAGTACCAAGAAAAGCAACACACTCCAGAGTTGTAGAGCGACACCTTCTCATACGGGAAAAAAGGGGGCCCTTTCTTCCTGTACATCTGTGCCTTGCTTTCTCGCTGTGAGTGTGAATTCTAGTCACCCCTGATTTCTCTCTGCCTGCTTCTGCATCCGACCATGTACAAAACACTGTCAGTCAGAACCAGGCCCCTGTTCCCCTTAGCATTTCCATCTGGGAAGTGACCATCCTTGTTACCCTAGTAGATTTCTAAAGAGAAATACACGACATCCCTTATTGGAAGTGTCAAATCATCCCGTGAACTAACATTAGGATCAAAACCAGATGATAATACTGTTTAAAGATTACTCTGTTTTTCCTCATGGGGAAAAAAGGGGGGAAATCACTCATTAGCTTAAAAACCTATTCTGTTTTTTATATTGAAAAATAAATAACTCTAAAGTATTTCACACACACACCAAAAAAAGAGAGAAACAATCACGATTTTCTTGGGTGAAGAGAAAGGGAAGGATAGAAAGAAAAGAGAGAAAACCACGGAGGTCTGCAGGGAGCCTAAGGGAAGTGAACTCTGGGCCTAGGCATGGGTCTTCACCATGAGTAAGTGCTCTGCTATTCCGGGGGAGAGGAGAGATGAAGTGAGGGTGGAAAACAATTCAGGGCTGACCAACTATGAAAGCATGAATTCGAATGCGGGTGGGGGATTGAATTCAGAAATGCTGGAAGACTTTGTTTTCCTCACCCTGTGTCCTGGAACCGCCAGATCAGAAGTTGGCAACTCCAGAATAAACCTCATAACAGCTGGGATGAGGAAACTTCACAGAAGGCCACCCCAAAAGTCAGGAATGAAAAAGTGCCAGAGGAATAAACACAAGGAAATCCCTCAGGAAAACATATCTGGCCACTGGGTGGGTATCAGTCTTGTGTCATACTTGCTTTGTGTTGGGCTTTCTTTCTTTAAAATAAAGACCTTTTTCCTTTTAAAAAAAATTGCGTGGCTTCTAAATATTCGGCTGTCTTTCACTGGAGTTTCCACATTGAGTGTATATCACCAAAATAAGGTTTTATTTACATTGGTTTTTATTTTATTTCAGAAGAAAATTGAGCCCAGCCCCCTTATCTGTTGTGAGAAGCCTTTCTGTACAAGTCATTGGATCGGGAAAGAAATGAAATGACAACTCAGTCCTTGCCTGGGTAGAAGCAACTTGATTTTGTAAAAAGTCCCTGACCACCTTCCTGGAGCACTGTAAGCCTGGGGCTGGCTCTTGGTGAGAGGCCAGTGGTCAGTCGGCCTTCGCTTTATCATTCTGTGTGCCTTGTCTACAGACACTCCTATGCCCATGCCTCAGCATCCGGAGCTCTGTCATCTCTCCCAGAACCATGACAGCGCTTTTTGTTTGTTTTGTTTTGTTTTTAGGGCATCACTGCCCTCTGGTGGTGGGAGTAGGAGGCCCAGCCTTTGCTTCTGTGGAGCCGCTGCTAGAATTGAACCTCCATCCCAGTGGGCCGCAGTCCCGCGCACAACCACTACGCCTCCGGGGCTCAGCCCTGAGAGCGCTTTTTTTAAATCCACGGAAAAGCTACTTCTACAACCAAGGATGTATCTAGAATACACTATACTTTACCCTGAGTGCTTTTGTCTTTGCTATCTTTATGCATCCACTTTTATTGTCAATCAGATGGGGTGTCTCAGACCATCAACTCTCAGCCCGTCAAACCTGCACTCAGTCATTCAAACCACTTCATCAACCCCCCACCCCATCCTAGTTGTCTCTCCCAGCCTCCCTCACCGGATTTCTCTTCTCTTTCATAGGGATCTCCATCCTCTCCTTCACCCAAGTCAACACTTGTCAGTCCATTGCTCAGTTCGACCCCATCATCCATTAATTCATCTTGCATCCCTTGCTCTCTCAGTAACTGCCAGAGTCTGCCACCTTTGATATGACCCTCTCCATCTTGTTTTTCATTCTCATAGCAGCGGCCTTATACAATCATGGTCCTTTTGTGGTTGACTCGCTTCACATGGCATCACTATCTCCAGACCCATGTCTGTCATTAGGCACATCATGGTTTCATTTTAGAAGTCTAGACGTCGTATCACATAGTACCCCATAGTGTTGTACCATCACAGTTTTCCTTGATCTTCTCCCATGTCTTCTTGTGTGATGTGAAGACTGAAGGAACTTAATAATTACAGTAACGTGGGAACCTAACCCACCCAGAGGACTCTAGACAATCATGTTGCTACAAGGATCAAAAGTAGGAAGATTGAGTAATTAGACAACAAAAATTTGGTCACCTAAATGAGCTTTTATATGAAAGAACAATCCAGGTAAGCAAGCTTTCATAGATAGAATGTGCTTTTCTCCACTAAGCAACATATTTTCTAAATAAGTAAGAGAAAATACTGGGGTATATTCACTTTAACTTGTCACATGAATGGATATAGTTCTTCTCTATACTAAGGAATAAACAGGGTTTAAATACAATAAATGAGATCATATTAAACTTAAAAAAACTGATTGTCCACCCAAAACTTGTACCCCTAAATCTGTACAAATCAACAATCCATGTATTTTAGTCTAAAAAACTGTCCTAGAGATGTCTACTCTTCTTGTCTCAATAATATTTCATAGTCTATGTCATTAGTTATGTTTATAATAAGCTATCATATGCCCCTTTGAGATGATTGATGATATTTTCCAATTAAGTAATTTTGATGTCAACATACATAGACCCTAGATTTATAAATAGATTTCGGACTCACACTTAATTCTACCCACAATATAAGAAGAATTACTTCCTATGACATGGACCTACTCCATGCTCACGCTTACAAAGAGATCCCTGAATATCTGAGTGCTTTAACAACATGGGGTGAAGAAATCAAATGGTACCTGGCAAAGAAAAAGAATAGTATCAGGGGGGGATTAAACTTGTCTTAAAACAAGTACCACCAAAGAGAAGCATCAGTTAAGTACACCAACCTGTGTGATCTAAGGCCCGTAAATAATAAAATCCCTATCCAAAGGAGGGAACCATAGAGCTTAAGGTCTGAACACTCAGTTTAAAGAAGTCTGTTTGACAGTGAGAGCCCCAAACCTTTGTGAAGGGCCTCCCACTTGGTGAAGCTTCTGGTGAGTACCCAGACCATGGTCGAGGGGTGGGAGGGGCCTTGTCATAAAACAGAGTGCATTAGAGGATGGATTATTGCAGCTGTAGTTAGCTTAAAATGTGACATTGCATCTTCCTTTTGATCCAATGTATGTCTGCTGCTTGGTTTCTATGAAGATTTTTCCGTTTTATTCTGTCATTGTTTTCAGGTTGGTTTTGTTTATTTGTTTGATTTTGTACATGATATGTATATGATATGCAGGATAGGTAAATACATAGATACAGCAAGTGGATTAATAGTTTCCTAGGGCTGTGGTAGCAGAGGTGTGAGGGAAATGGAGAACTAACAACAGTGCGTGCACAGAAGAAGAAATTGCCTAGAAGAGTTTGTGGTGATGATTACACCTCTCTCTTTAGTATGACTGCGCTATTGAAATGTATGATCTATAAATTATATGTCAATAAAATGGTTGATTTTTAAAATATGACCATGTAGCATTATGTTTTACTAAAGAATCCATCTAAACCCCACACAATGTGAGATTGGGTTGTGAGTGGAAGTGCCTACTGTGTGCACAGGTAAAGAAACACAAAGAAATCAGGTCTCCCTTCCCATTGGCCATCACCTCTGTCATAATGCCGGTGAAGTTGAGTGGGTGGGGGGAGCTTCTTGAAGAAAGAAGAAAAGTCTGTACAAAGCATCAGTCAAAAACCTGGGACAAAACAGTATTTGTAAATTTGAATGTTCGAAAATGAATTAGGATGACTCCCTTGTGGACACTACAGACAGACGAGACAGAATGCCATAACTGTGGAGGAAAATAGATCATATCAAAGCGGCACACAGTGAGAAACCAAATCATTTTTCAGGAAACCAGTCGGATTCTAGTGCAAAGATTCTCACAAAAGTCAGTTCATCTTCATCTTACAATTTTGCTAAGCATGACATGTTTATGATTTCCTGTTTAATTGCCCTCAGAGACTGTTTAAAGATTTTTGCAACATTTTCACTTGTCCCCAAATTGTACAAACAGTCAAATGCCAATCCTACCATAATGAAAGATTTTGAAGTGCACACGAGTAAAATATGGCGTTGCTTTGCATTGTAACAATAACTCAGTCACCATACAGAGTAAACATTACATTCTCTTAGCATCAAAGAGTAAACAAATGACTAGGTACAACGCGTGTGATCTGGCTAAATTAGTGGTAGTGGGGAAACTTGATATTTTTCATTTCCTGACTCATAGGTTGATTTATATGGGGCAATATGTTCTGTTTTCCATTCAGCTGCTATAGTTTAACAAAATAGTAACATAGTAACATATGCTGCAAGTCAAAGTTACTATGGACTCTTAACTAAATATGAAACATGAAAGAAGGAAAAAATATTCTCCCCTTTAAAAGTTCACTTATATGGCACGTATGGTTCATTCCATAACCCAAGTCCTCATCTGGCTTGTCTTTATTTTTCCCAACAGTTTGCTGGCAAATTCACAAACTCAAAATAAATAGAATTTTTCCACTATCTAATTCTGAATTTGGCAGGGAAACCTAATGATGAATCTATTCCTACCTCAAAAAAAGAGAGAGAGAGAGAGAAAAGGGTTTGGGGTTTGTTTTTTTAAAAAAAAAAATTTCATTCACACATATTTACTGAAGTTTGTTGACCTGAAAAAATAAGATAGTTTTATTAAGGGGAAGGTGGGGTTTGAATCCCATGTCTCTCAGAAATAAATCAAGTGTGAATTCAATCCTGATATTGGGAACTTCAAATAGAAATAATCAATTTCTTCCATCATTTTCCATCTTGGATTTCTTCCAGGCCATTTGCCGAGAACTCCCAGAGGCCTGATCGCTATGAGTCCCTCATCTCCTGAGCTGGCAAAGCAGCCGTCACGGGAGCAGGTGTAACTAATGACAGGCTCACGGCGCCACCTGACCCTCACCTTTACACTCTGGGGCAAAGAGCACCTGTCTCACAGCCACACAGTGCGCTAACCCGTGCACCTGTGCCGAATGTCCAGCTGTACCCTCAGCTTAACGGCATGGTTTTCTTTTTCCTTCACCATCCCCAGGTAAGGAAAGGGT
The DNA here is from genome assembly GCA_004026705.1 of Nesogale talazaci. Taxonomy (NCBI): domain Eukaryota; kingdom Metazoa; phylum Chordata; class Mammalia; order Afrosoricida; family Tenrecidae; genus Nesogale; species Nesogale talazaci. Next base: position 12,620 of record PVJH01014770.1, on the reverse strand, counting down.
TACTGTTATCTTTAAAAACTTTCCTTGGCTGAACCCCAGTGGCGTAAGTGGTTGAGTGCGGGATTACGGCCTATAGGCTTGGCAGTTCAAATCCAGCGGCGGTTCTCAGGAGCAGCAGTGCTGGGTGGCTCCCATGACCACCAGAGGGCAGTGATGCCAAAAAAAAAAAAAAACCTTCCTCATCGACTTTTTCTTAACCTTTTCAAAGTAAACTTAGTCCCTTCCACCTACTAAGTCTACCTGTAATTACAAATCTTTTTAGAAAAGCGTGAGGAGCTCATTCATTCGCCTTTGACTCTGAGCCAGGGGAGCAACATACACGCAGCATGCGTTTTGTTCCCTGTCGGTGCCTGGAAACAGCATCTCGTTTCTGTGTGGAAGGAAACAGAGCTGGATTGCACATGACCTTGTCTTGTGGACTCCGTCGGCATTTCCCTTCCAAGCATCACCCTAAGTTCTTGTGAAGGAATTTGTCCCCAGGCATTATTTTATGGGTTTATACTGTATACTGCCCCCAAATTAATTTCACCAAACCAATGTTGACCTTGTCACCACCCTACTCAAAACCTCCCATGATGCTCTGTGGTTCTCCATGCCCACAGGCCAAAGTCCCAATGACTCTGCCTCCATAAGGCAGTGACCTGTGTCTGTGATCTTACTTGCTAACTTTCTCATCCAAGATCTTCTATCCGCTGACAGCAGGTGGGATCTCAAACTTCTGTTCCTTAGGGTATGATGTATACTGTGGATCAGGAGAGGCCCTGGTGGTGCAGTGGTTAGGCGCTGGCCTGTTCATGGTTTGCACCCACCTTGGGAGAACCTGCATGCTTCCATGAAGATGCATGGCCATGGAAACACTGTGGCATTTTCACTCTGCCCAGGGAGACCTCTGTGTGCCAGATTCACTCCACAGCAGGTGCTGGTATTTGCTGCATCATAGCATGTCTTTTTCCAGTGGACAGTTGATTAAAGTCCATGCTGTTCTTTCTCTGCAGTTTTATATTGGTTGTGTTGCAACTGGACCCCTACCATTGCTGGACTGTGAAACGCTGTACCCAGATTTGATGGAAAAGAAAGTAGGAGCCCTGCTCTCAGAGTCTGAATTAGCCTCTGAATTGCCTCCCTTTCGAGAGTGACTGTCAACATGTGTTGGTGTATGAGGAGATAGGAAGGTATTATAAATGTTAAGTAATCAGAGAAAGAGTTCAGAGACGCTGCTGTTACCTGAGCAACATACTATCTGTTTCTATGGGAACACACACTGCTGAAGGGCAGCCCCCAGCATCTCCAACTCCAGATAGAGCCTCGGTTGTTTAAGCCAATCCTTAGCATTTGACCCCACTTAAAACACATGTTAGCTCAGTCACTTAGACCTAACCCATCAGTACCTGTTATCCTCCCATAAGCATGGTCCTCAAAGAGCAATACCTGAGTACTTTGGCTCAATAACTAAAAGAAATAACTATCTTCTCCTGGATATATGTATAAGGAATCATACGGGCCAGGTGTAGTAGTCGTTTCCCCAATGCTTCCTGCCTCCTCATATTCACCGCTTTGGAACACTTTCTCCTAACAATGTGCCAAAGAATCCTGAGGTGTAGTGGGTTACACACCGAGCTGTTAACCAAAAGGTCGTCGGTTCAAAACCACCAGCCACGCCTCAGAGCATTTCTGCTTTCATCAAGATGTCCAGACTCAGAAACCCAGAGGAGTAGTTCCACTTGTTTTACAGGGGCACTGTGAGCCAGCGGGGACTTGGGGGCCTGGAGAGAGAGAACAGTGTACCAGAGTGTATGAATGACCAATAGGGCCGAACTAATGGAATGTCACTTGTGAGATTACTATAACATATTGGGTCCTCTGTCTCTACAGAGAGAGACATACTTCACTTGCTGTAGGGGAAGCCAGTTGCCATATCATGAGAAACTGTATGGGGAACCCAGAGGGCAAGAAATTGAAGCTTTCAGCACAGCCCCCTGCGTGAGTGTGGAAGTGGATCTAGCCTCGATCAAGAGGGAGATGACCACAGCCAGGTTAACAGCTTTATTGCATCCTCGGGTTTGGAGCCAGTCAGTGAAGCCTAAATTCCTAACTCATTTTTCTTTAAAATGCATTGCACATTTATTTATGACATAGAAATAGATAACTTCCACAACTGGAGAACCAACTTGCAATCAAAAGCAACCCCAGGCTGAGGATAAGACTGGGCTGTGGGGATCACAGAGAAATGGAGCAAAAACGGGCATCAACTCATTGGGTGGTGCAGTCTACCTCTGCCATCTTCAGCTACAAGAGTCAACAAGAAAGTGCCTTTCAGGGTTCAGTTGAATTAGATTCCCAGTGCTTGCAAAGAAATGGGTGGTGAGGGTCACCAGGAGAAGATGAGCCAGTCAGGGTGCAGTATAGCAATGATGGAACATACAACTTTCCTTAGGATCTTCAATGCTTCCTTCCCCACTATCATCATCCCAATTCTACCTTATGAATCTGGCTAGACCAGAGGATGTACACTGGTATAGATAGGAACCAGAAACATGGGGAATCCAGGACAGATGATCCCTTCAAGACCAGTGGTGAGAGTGGAAGGGTGGAAGGAAGGTGGAGTAGAAAGGGGGAACCAATTATAAGAATCTACATATAACCTCCTCCTTGGGGTACAAACAGTAGAGAAATGGGTAAAGGGAGATATTGGACAGTGTAAGATATGACAAAATAATAATAATTTATAAATTATCAAGGGTTCATGAGGAAGTGGGGAACAGGGAAGAAGGGAAAATATGAGGAGTTGATACCAAGAGCTGTGGTGGTCATGTGCTTATGTTAATTTCATGATTGAGATGTAGGGCTGGAGTCTAGCCTGTTAATCTGGAGAGAGCCATTGAGTAGCCAATGAAGCCTCTGTGTGGGCATAGCTTTCTCCTGAGACTGCTGGGAAATCTCGTGATATTGCCCTGGTGAAGATGAGAAGCTATCTTCTCCAGCTGTTGGGAGTTAGTCTCAGAGACCATGAATCATGGACAAGACAAGATGGCAGCATCCGAGAAGCTGATGGAGCCAGAGGAGAAGCCACATGGCTTGGTCCTGATGGAGCCAGACCTCTGAAGCTGGAGAGGCCACATGGAGACTCATGCCAGCGATGAGCTGCCTCTGCACCACTGGGTGCTGTTGATGAACCCTGAGCCCTGGAAGCAAGGAGCCATGGGGAGACCCCTGCCAGCGCCGGGACTCTGTACCCACTGACCTGTGACTTCATGAGTCAGAAGGAGACTTTATAGACTGGTAGCTGACATATCGGCTAATATTGGACTTATGACTTTGAACTGGACTGGGTTGGGATGCTTTCTCAATGTTCCATTCCTTTTGTATATAAACCCTCTCCTTATATCCGTATGCATGTCTATGAAATTTGTTCTTCTAGTCTACCTGGACTAACACAAGAGCTTAAGTAGAAAACAAATGTTTTGAGATTGATGCGGACAACAAATGTAGAAATGTGCTTGACGTACAATGGATGGATGGATGGATGGATCGTGATGAATTGTATGAGCCCCAATAAAATGATTTTTAAGTGGATGATGTAGCCTAGCAGGTTTGTGTGTATATATAATGTTCTTTGCTCAACAATGTTTAAAATTATACACCACTGGCTAAATTTATTATATGATCAATAGAAGTACCTTTGTCCCAAGGAAAAGATTTATAATATTCCATTATAAAATGATAATGATGTCTCTAAAGATTAATTAGATAAAAAGATAGACAGATAGAATGATGGATTTGGTTCTCATACTTAATTCCAGCGCCATCAAAGAACAATTGTTTCTTGTGGCATGGCCCTACTTGGTACTTGCCATCATGAAGAGATCACTGAATATATAATATAGGTGTTAAAGCAAAGTGTAATGAAGAACCCAGATAGTGCCCAGCTATCAGAAAGAATCATTTCTGGGGTTTGAAAAGCTTAACTTAAAACAAGCAGTCACTTAAGTGAGATGTCAGCTTCTACATAGAATAAGCACTCCAACTGATGTGACCCAAGGATTGTAAATAATAAAATCCAAAGGAGGGAATGGTATCAGAGGTTAAATTGTGAGTTTGCAGAAGCCTATGGATGACAGTGAAAACCCAAAATCCATTTGCAGGATCCCACATGGATTTTCCAGGGATGTGAACAGACTTACTATCAGACAGACCTTCTCAGCTTGATGATAGCAGATGTCTTTAGGTTTAAATGTAATACCTTATTGTTCGATCACCATTCTGACCCATTTTAAAGTTGTTTCAATTTTAAGTAGGTTTAGGTTTCTTTTCAATTGAGTTTTTTCTGTTTTATTTTGTCATTGGGTTTTTTTATTTATTCATTCGGGATTTTGGCTTATTTTGTCATTGTTTTTCAGTTGTTTTTGTGCTTGCTTCCGCTTCTGTATGATTTTCTGTATATTAAATCCACCATGCGTACATTGATAGAGACCGTGACTGGGTTAAGAATAACCTCGGAGCATGGCAGGGGAGGGCGGGGGCGGGGAGCTAACAACTGAGAGCAGGAAAGAGGACATGTTCTGGAATCATGATGGCCATGAGACACAGCACTTCCTCAGATGATTGGGTGATTACATTGCATCACCTGTGAATTACATGCCAATAAAGTTATTTTTAAATGGAAGAAGAAAATGTTCTAAAATCGATCCTTGTGATGATCACACAACTTTTAAAAATATGATTGAACTGATGAATAGTATGAGATGTGAATTATATCTGAGTAAAACTGATTTAAAAAGGAAACATAACCTGATGCAAAACTCGTTTGGGGGAGTGATTTTACACAAGGGAGACTGTGAATGCACCCTCAGCTGCTCCCTTCTGTGCACACAGTGGCCTTCTCATCTCTGCCCACTGCACTCCCGGCCTCTCTCTGTCTGCAGAACTGCTTGCTTCCCCCGACCTTGAAGACGAGTGTGGGAGGCTCAGCTCAAGTGCATCTCCACTCCCGAGGGAGTCTATGCAATCCTTGGACCGCGACCTTGATTCATGTGGCACTCTCCACATGCTGTCCTAGCTTTAGTGCCTATATATTTACCTGGATGATGAACTCCTCGCTCATCGCTGTAGAATCAGCTCCAGGGGCCTCATCAGTCTGCTTGGGCGGACGGCTGCAGTTGTCACATCCAGCCTCTCCCTGACGGAGCCCCTCATTCTCACGGAGCCTCCTGCTTCCCAGGACTTGGAGCTGTTGGGTCCAGTTTGAGCCCACGCTGAGAACTTCTCTTTCCACCTCAGCAGCACTCAACAAAGAATCCACCGCTAACAAGGCCCCCCAGGTGGTTCTTGTAGACCCCCCGGGGATTCCGAAAGGTCTTATAATCCAGGTAAAATGTAGATTTGGAATGCAAATTCTCAGCTCTGCAGGCAGTCACATGCTTTGTGGCCCTTTGGTACTTGCACAGAGGGCACTCTCTTCATGTATGCGGTTCCGTGCACTCCATATTCTGCCAGCCAGGACTTCTTTTATGTCCTAAACTACCTGACGTGAAATCACAAGTCGTCCTGTCAAGGCACATGCTGTGACAAAAAGAGAGACCAGAGGACCAAGAGGGGCCGTGTGTGTGCGTGTGTGTCTACCCATGTTTTCTCCACGTCATCACTTGGACTTGCAGCAATGGAGGACTTCATAGCTACACTCGATTCCTCAAAATATCCTCCCATAAAACCTGCAAGAGAGCAGGACATTTAAATCGCACACGAACTCTCCAGATAAGCAACCTTGCTTATTTATACATAAGCGTGCATGAGGTAAGGGCTTCAAGCCATTTGGAGAGACTGAAACGAAAAGAGAATGAAAAGTTTCTGCCACCTTTTCGAAGCACCCCCTCTGCCAGAATGTGGCGAAAGCAGCGCCTGACTTCACCAGGCGGGAGGAGAATGGAACTCCTCCACCCACCCCACCACCCCCCCCCACCCCCGATTCCAGGAGGCTGAGCTCAGACGTGCCTCCGTCCTCCAACTTCCTCGCCACTCGTGCCCCCGGCCAACCTCCCCACCGCACTCCCTGCTTCTCTGCTGGCTCTGGTCACTCCTTGCCAGGGCCGCACAAAACCACAGACAAGACACACAAGTATGGGGTCTATTAGGGAGGTCAGCAGGTTCAAGGAAGGATCTGCAATGCTCGGTCTTCTCTCTCAGCCATGCCCACAGGTGCTCCTCTTTCTGGCCCTCCACCTGCCTCCCATCCCCGTGGCCCAGGGCCTTTGCCAGGTGGAGCAACATCACAAAGCTCTGTTGGTGCTGCCAATAGATGTCCAAAGGGTACACCATTCTCACAGAAGTCTCAGCCCAGAGGTGCTCAGCTCCAGCTCTGGGGGTCGCAAGGGAAGCCGCTCCCCATTTTTTGTGAGTCTCCTACCCAAAGGCATGCCACTTCCCTTGCTCCATGGGTTAGGAAGGCCGCTACTCTGTCTTGTGCACTGGCTCCTGGTCTTGTGACTCTGGGTCACAGCTTTCTGTATGTGGCATGGCGAAGGCTCCCTTAGCAAGGCGCTCGGGCTCTACAGGAAATGCTCCACTCCTGGTTCTTCTTGGTGGTCATGGGAGCCCTCTGCCAGCTTCTGAAATGGCTCATCTTACTCATGTAGGGTCATAACACTGACCAATCCCTTCCTAAGAGTCCCTTACACTTTGTCATCTCGCCCAGTCCTGTAGTAAAGATTGTAAAGACTATGACTCTAAAAGTCATATCAAGTAATTCACTGCACCATGTATATGCTATCTATATATATATATAAACCTTGTGGTGCGATGAATATATCAATATATTATATATGTATGTGTGTGTGTGTGTGTGTGTGTGTGTGTTTGTCCAGTCCCTGTAGGAAGACATCCTGCTTGGTAAAGGGAAGGCCAGCCAGGGCTAGGCAGAACTTCCGCAAGATGGCCTGTCCCGTGGATGTAACCATGGACTCTGGAAAGCTGCGGGACAGGCAGTGTTTCTCTCTGCTGCACCTCGGGTTGCAGCGGGTCAGAACCAACTTAATATATAATAAATAAATAAATAAATATCCGGAAACTCTCTGGGGTCACACCAAACTATGGCAGTGGACTCGCGTTGGGTTTTCTATCCTGTCTGTTCCAAAAAGCCTGAACCAGTGGGGTGTCGACAGGACGCATCCTTGTCCACTGAGTTGTGCCCCCTCCTCCCTCCTCTTCAGCAACTGCCTCCCCTTCTTTCCCAGCACTCCGGCTGCCGCTGGCAATACTTTGAGACGAATCATTAAGGATCTAAAACTCCCCTGGGGCTGTTCCCTTCAGTAGTGGCCCTGGGGTCCCGTTTGTCGTTGGAGCCTCCATCCAGTCCTGGGAAGCCGCCATGTCCTCCTGATGCGTGTCCCTGGCTGTCCGCTATGCGGTGGCCTCCCACACTTGGGAGCACTCGGAGAAGCGTCCTCGTCCACGTCCTCGGTGCAGGGGTCTCTGTTCCATGCCTTGCTTCATCTGGCACTGGCCCCATCCCCATCTTTTGAGGGGAACCCTTGTGTCCAGTAACCCTCCATGGTAGCCTCATCACCTACAGGAGACACGTGTGCCCCTGGGAGAGCCGTGTGACCCTGCCCTGCCTACAGCGGGTTCAGGTGGTTTCCCATCCTTTGTTTTTAAAAACGGTTTCATTGGCATCCATTTCCCCGATCGTGGAATTGAACAGTTGGACTAGATTACAAAGAGGTGTGCAATTGCCCCCACGATCAGCTCTGAACATTTCCTTTTCCTTGTCTGTGTTGTCATCTGCCCCCACAACTTCCCCCCAACCCCCCAGGCAAAAAGTCATCAGTGCAGCCGCAGCCTTTCTAGTCCCGCCGGCCTGGTGTCACAAACAGGAAAATCACATCTGGTTGTCGTCGGCTTCGCTGTAGCACCTGCCTCTGTAACACCCAAGAGGTTGTTACTACTGAGGCTCCCAGGCTCCACCTCACTCCCTATTTCTGTGGACTATCTGCAGAACTGACCCAGTCCGTCCCAGTAGGCCCAAGGCATGGCTGACTGTCTGCTTCCCCTCTCTCCTCCAAATCAGAGTGCAGTGCAGCTGGAGAACAGATGGTCGGATCTAGCCCAGCACTCGGGAGCTGAGCCGTGGTTTGTCTGAGAGGAGATGGTACGGACGAGACCTGCAATGTCTGACAACACCCTTTAGAATACGAGGTACCTTGTTCTCTGTCGCGTTGGCTCTTACTCACCCTTTAAGCACAACTGGAGAAGAGCCAGCCAAAATGCTGATGCACACCAGAAAGGGGGACCTTCTGTGTTGGGCAGAGCTGGATTCTCACCCCAGCATAGGCCAGTGGAGGGCAGTTTAGTAGTCTTTGAATTCAGTGTCCATCCTCTCTCCTCTGTAAAATCAGAACACTATTGCTCAACCAACGGGCTTCCTACACATGTCCACAGACCAAAAAAAACACAGAATCACATGAATGGCATTCCATATTTAGGCTGTGTGTATCGGAGTACCTTTAGAGTCAAAGTCTTCTTAAAACCCAACAATCCTTTAGCTTAGCTAATAAAGAAAATCGACCTGGAGCACCGAGCGCTTCTAAGGTCTAGTTGTACGGAATGAAATTAACAACAGGAACTGGAAAGGTGAAGTAAGAAGCGCAGGGCTGCGTTGATGCTGGAGGGAGCAGGACATCACAGAGCCAGAGGTGGGTTGGCTGTCCAGCTTGATGACCATTCCTATTGCTGAGCTGCACGTGCAGGAATGGCTCTGTCACTGCGTGTGCCACATGGGTATCTGTGCCCAACAAATTTTTAAATTTTAAGAAATACATTCAGTTAAAAAAAAAAAAAGAAAGAGGAATCACTTATACCACTTTCTTAGCACTGATATATAGTGTGAGCTTATCAACTATCACAAATGAGGTGACCTCTTGTGACAATTAGATGCTTATGTGTGCGAAGGGGTTGACATAGGGTAAGCGGTCAATGAATATGAGCCACCATCATCAGCATGACCTCTGCACCCTTCAACCCAACAGTTAAACTTCCCAGCCTCCGTTTCCTCCCTGGTAAGAAGGATCGCAAGAGCTCTGAAAAGTTTATGAAACCATGTCATTTGGAATTGAAAGTAAAATGCTTTGTAAATGTTCGTTCACCAAAGAAACTGAATCTTTACAGTAGGTTCCTCTGCCAAAAAGCTATGCATTTACTAGCTGGTGTCATTTCCAAAAAGAGATGAAAAATGTCCCACTTTCAACAGGGCGTGTCGGAGTCATGAATAAATAAAGTCAGTAAGCACCACCGCATTCTATCCATGGACTCACAGTTTCCACAGACTGTAAGAGACTGCCCTCCCCTCCGATCAAACGTCCACTCCTTATCTGTCCTGGGAATGCATCTGCCTCTTTAACATGGACATTTCAATCATCTCCACACAACCTCCCACGAAAAGGAATGACTTAGAAAGTACTGGAAATGTTCCCACAAAGCAGCCAATAAAGTTGCATGTAGGAGTTACTTCTTCTAATCCCCGACATCTGACCTATGGGTGGAAAGTTTTCTATCTCCCATCCTGCCTTTAAACATGAACATTAAAGGGATCATGGAAATATTAGCTCAATTTTTAAAATTCCAAGTCTTGCCATATTCCTGGGGTGTTGAGTAAGGTATAAAGCATATTTAAATGCTGATTTTTAAAGACTTTATTTAATTTACTGGGAAGTCTGTCAGGCATATCTTGCCTGTCTCCGCTAATTGACATCTGAGCAAAACACAAACCTAAGTGTCTATTGTCACTGCAGTTATAACTATTTATTACACTTTTAAGTTCAGATTTTTAAACAAATCAGCCTACACCCACCTTTAAAGAATAAAACAGTAGTTCGTGTATTTTTGCCTACTTCCCAAATCACAATGATCTCAAATAATTCAACCTAGAAAGAGGGAAGAGAATCAAACTCAGATCTGAAAATTCAAGATGCACAAATTTGCAAGTGACTCTCCATCAGCCAAGAAAATTATCATTCCAAAGTTACACGCTACATATTCTTGAAAGGTAAAGAACCCTGAGCTGAAACTATAGCAATGAAGTCTCTACAGCTTGAAGGAGTTGCAAATGGTGAATGCACTCACTGCTAATCAAAAGGCTGGAAGCTCAAGTCCGCTCAACAGCACTAGTGAGAAGTCAACCAGGAAAACCCTGGTAGAGTCGGTCTGCTCTGACACACACCGTGTCACCAAGAACTCAGCTCCATTGAGTCCATTCCAAGTCTTATTGTCATCGTTTAACAAGGGAGGAAGAGGCCCAGCACAGGTCAGTGTCATCCTCCAGATGACAGGACCAGGACAATGAAGGGGGCGGGGGTGGGGAACTCTCTGACTGACCTCGGCTGCACGGGCATCATCGTAGGGCAGGTGTAGAGATGAATTCTATTTCCCCCTCATGTCACCAACTGACCAACATGATGGATGAGGAAAAAGTGGCCGTTGTCATGATTTCGTTCCACGTGGGTCAGCAATAACCACACATGGAAGCAACGGGCAAGAAATGACATGACAAATTACATTGATACAATCTGCCACAGAAGACCTCTCAAAGTTAATAAAGTAAGTGCCATTCTAATGAATAAGGTGTACCTGGCTCAAGTCATGATCTCACCCACCTCAGACGCACAGAGGACAGCGTGTTGGGTAAATAGAGGGTCGGCGGGGCGGAGAAGGCGGCTCAAGCAGAGGGGCCCATGGGCTGAAGCACAGGAACCATTGTGAAGATGGCTCGCGCCCGGGCAGGGTTTCGGTCCACTGTGCATCGGTCGGAACGACTCACTGGCCCTGAACAATGACGGCTGCGCAGAAAAGCCAGGCGATGAACATAGACGAGCAAGGAAAAACTGACTAACTTGAACCTGGAAGTCGACCGGGCATAAACACGTCTGAGAGGAACTATTGCCAGAATGCCCCTGCGAAGCCGGGAGGTCGAGGCGTCAGCTCGACACCTTCCACTGCACGCCGTGCGACGCGGGCCAGTGAATGGAGGGGTGCGACGTGCTCGGTCACCTGGAGCGGAGGAAGGAGCCAGATGAAGCTCATACTCCAAACAAAGCCCTCCAACACACTCAGAATGAGGACAGTGGCCCGGGGTGGCCACCACTTTGTTCTGAAATATGTGACTAAGAAAGGCTGCCAGGAGCAGAACATTAAAAATAATAATAAAATCAAATATGCCTGGATTCCCTCTCACAAGACTTGTGGCAGTGAATTTTAGTGTGACCTGTTGAAACTGTGCATCAACAGGCAGGGGTCCAGAACTTGCAAGCCTGGGACGTACTTCCAGACATGTATCCTAAATCAACTTGCAGAGACTCTGATAAAAAAGACATAAATGTGTGGTGATGGCTGTACAGCATTACAGCATAGTGAATACCACTGAATGGTACACCTGAAGATGGCAAAAATAGTTAATGCTGTTATATTTTACCCAAAAAGGTTTGAAGGACAAGATATGAGAAAAATGGATGTATATGTGTGTGTTAGACCAGATTGACTAGAGAAACAAATCTAGTGACACTAAAATATGTGTAAGAAAGAGATTTATGTCAAAAAGTAAATTATATATTAAGAAAACATCCCAGCCCAATCCAGATCAAGTCTACAAATCTGATATTAGCCTATAAATTCCATACTGGTCTATACATTCCTCTTCAGACTCACATAACCACTGGCAAGGATGCTGAATGCAGGAAGATCACAGGTCAGTGGCTGTGGATGCATCTTCAGGGCTCTGTGCAGCTTATCAAAGGAATATGTGGCAGAGAGAGCATCCCACCTCCAGAGAGGAAGAGAGGAAGCTCCCCGAATCCTCATGAGAAGACTACGCCTACAAGGAGGCATCATCAGACTGTGAATGATTGACAGGCTAGACTCCACCCCTTCACCCTTAATATCCTCAGGTGCACATGGGATTATGTCACTACCACAATGAATGTTCTTTACGTTATCTTTTACAAAAATAAAACAAAAGCTATGTAATCAATCAACAGTAAAAGATGCTTAAATGAATTATATGATTGAATATAATTCCTATGAAGTGTAAAGGCCTCGCTAAGACTGGAGACAGGAAACGCTGCTTCCAAAAATTTCTCGCTTACTTATTGCTGGGGCACACCAGGCACTGTACCAGACAGGAGTCCTGCTCCACTGGAGTTCACAGTCCAGGGGTGGAGACACAGGCCCCTCCCACACTCCCACTCTCAGTGCTATTGAAAGCCATGAGGCCACCCTGTCCAGGAGGAGAAGAGCACTCTTTGAACAGGTACATGGAATAGGGAGACGCAGACTCAGCCTCTTCAGAGCACCAAGGATGTCTGGGTCAGAGTAAAGGGTGGGGACACAGGAGCAGACCCACCAGGTCCAGGCTGGAGAATTCCATCAGAAGAATCCCTGAGGCAGGAAGGAAAATGGAACCAACTTTATTGCAGTTTTATTCAAGCAAAGGAGAACAAATCTGGCATGTTCTACATCAAACATTAATGTTGTTTTCTTCTAGAGAGGAACGGGCAGTTTTCTCTTTTGTGCTTTCTTAAATGGCCCAAATGCTTGACAATTAAAACTTCCAGCTTTGTGTTGGAGTTGGAAGAGGGGGT